>JAOTQJ010162941.1:0-16989 GCA_025642045.1 Solanum sejunctum | reverse complement strand
TTGACTAGATTGGAATAGATAAGGATATCATCTCAACATACTTTATTACACTTCTCATGTATCACTCTCAACATGTTTGTTCCTGCAAAGGACCTTAACCTATTTAAGATCCTTGTCACTAAGCCTCTTTAATTGCCTTTCCAAGATTTCAATTGAAACCCCTTCATAAGTCATGTTCTCCTCAATATCAATACTTTCCAAAGTTACAATCACACTAGGATCACCAACCAACTACCTCAATATAGACACATTGAACATCGGGTTCATTAAACTCATATACAGATGCAAATCCAATCTATAGGCCACATTGCCGATCTGTTTAACAATCTCATAAGAACCTACATACTGAGGAATAACTTTTCCATTTTACCAAAATTCATCACATCCTTCATAGGTGTAACCTTCACATACACCCAATTGCCAACATAGAACTCAATATCTCTTTTCCTAACATTTTAATATAACTTTTGATGACTTTCAGCCATTTTCAACTTCTCCTGAATCAACTTCATCTTGTCCATGGTATCTAACACCAAATCAGGAATAATCAATGATATCTCATCTATCTCAAATCATCCTATTAGAGATCTATATCTACTCCCATATAAGGCCTTAAATGGTGCCATTCAAATGCTAGCATGATAACTGTTGTTGTAGGTGAACTCAATAAGTATCAGATGATTATCCCGATTACCCTTAAACTCCAAACAAAATTTCCTCAATATTATCCTCTAAAGTCTAAATTTTCCTTTTGCCTTGTCCATCTGTTTGAGGATGAAAAATGATACATAAGCTTACCTTTGTACCAAGTCCCTTTCGAAATAACCTTTGTAACTGAGAAGTGAATTGGGTACCATGATTTGATATAGTAGACAAAGGCACACCACACAATCTAACAAACTCCCAGATATATAACTTGGCATAATCCTTAGCATTGAAAGTAGTGTTTACTAATATAAAATGAGTCAACTTGGTTAGCCAATCCATAATTATCAAAAAAGAGTCACATTGCTTCCGAATATGAGGAAAACCTGTCACAAAATACATATTCACTTCTTCCCACTTAAAAATAGGAATGTTAATGTCTTGAGCCAAACTACTAGGCCTTTGATATTCCACCTTTACCTATTGACAATTAGGATATTCAGATCTGAACTTGGATATGTCTTTCTTCATGCCATTCCACCAGTATATCTCTTTCAAGTCCTGATACCTCTTAGTGGATCCCCAATGTACAAAATATGGAGAGTTATGGGCTTCTCACAAAGATTCCTCTTGAAGGCCATCAATGTCAAGAACACATAACCTATCTTAGTAATAAAGCATATCATCTACCCCTTAGGAGAAAACCTATACCCTGATTTTGGCAACCATCTTCTTTAATTTAACAAACAACAAGCGTAGATTCTTTTTTCTTTGGCATCATCAACCACTACCACTTCAACCCCATTTTGAACATGAATTCCACCATCATTAGAATAAGCCAACCTAATACCTAATCTAGCTAAATGATGCACATTCTTTACTAACTCTTTGTTGGCCTCATCACCATAAACCATACTACCAATCAATAGTCTATTAAGGGGATCAACTACTATATTTCCCTTGCTTGCATTATATTGCACACTTATGCCATAGTCCTTGAGATGATCCAACCATCTCCTTTTGCCTCAAGTTTAGATCCCTTTGGGTGAACACATATCAATATGAACCCCATAAAGATAGTGTTCCCAAATCTTTAAAGCAAACACCGCAGTCACCAACTCATAATCATGGGTTGGATAATATTGTTCATGAACCTTTAACAATCTAGATGCATAAGTTAACACCCTAAAATGTTACATTAGCACACAACCCTAAGCAATATGATAAAAATCTTAATACAATTAGAACTCATCTAAATGTAATGACCTCTAGTTTAGGATCCATGAGTGCACAAAAGTTGGTATTGAAAATGACTAATAACGTGGTTCATGAGATAGTTTGTGACCTATAGGTAGTTCTATGGCTCGTAGATAGATTCATAGTGGGATTTCAAACATGGAGGAAATTTTGAGTTTATAGGTTGGTAATCTATGAATTATTAGATGGATCATGGAATATGATATAGCCTATAAAAGGTCTCATATAAAGAGGTCAGATTGAAGGTGAGAATTTGGCTAAGTGTGGAAAGACTCTATGAGTCCAAATATAGCCTATAGAAAATAGTATGCCTCATCTTGTTTGTCATGGTTTCCAATTTATCAAAGACTATATTTTAGGGTTTTTTCAGGTAGCTTATTAGACAAAAGGGCGTATGGCTCGTAAGCCAATCCACGGTCCATAGTCTATATCTCATAGATGGCATACAAGAGTTTAAATCAGGGGCAGTTTCATCATTTCCGTCAATTCTATTTCATAACCATGTAATTTTAGGGATAGGAAATGGACCTATATTAGCCTAAAAGTGCTAATTACTTTTATTCCACACTCTTAAATTTCTCTACGGCAAAGGAACTCTCAAGGATAGGCAAGAACAAGACTAGGGTTTCCCATGGTCCTTCTTCAAGTCTTCAATTCTTATTACCCCTAGTTTCTCATGTAAATGAGTTGATTTATGGGTACCCCTTTCACCCATAAAGTTCCCTCTTATAGATTTTTCCTTCTCTTTAAGTTTCTAAATTCTAATGCTTGCTTATGACCATTTTACGGTTCCTATGCTACTATATGATATTCCTAAAATTCAATGACCATTTCGTTAAGTAATTGTACATATATTTTTGAAGTGTGATATTGATTCTAAGATTAATTTTGATGAGATTAAGGTTGGATGATTCCAGTGTTCCTTTTTAAATAAATTTCTTAAGACTTATGTGATTTATGATTACTCAATGCATCAAATAAACCAACCTTATTTATCAACGAAAGTTCTTATGAATTATCACAATAAAAAGGGAATTTATGAAGAGATTCAAAGTTAAAGTTTACCAAAGGTATATGTAAAATGATTATATTCCCTAAATAATGTTTAAGAAAACTCTTAAGTTTGAGCTACTCCATGATTTCTATTTATGATTCTAAGAGTATGTTTTTAAAAGCTTTTTGTGGGATGACTTTGCACTGAAAGGACTAGAGATTGGGGATCATCCCATTAGTTGAGGCATGATCCCTTAAAGACAAATCTCAGTGTCCCTAACTATGTGCCACCATAAGAGACTTATAGGATAGGCTAGTGGATCCATATAGGCCCCAAAGTTATGAAAGATACAACTGCAAAGTCACTAAGTTTTGGATATCTACCTTGGCAAGTAGATTCTCCTATTCAAAATGGGAGGATCATTGGCCTTTTCCAAATGGAAGGAGTTTATTGGATTCCATGTAATAGCTCACATGGTCTTACTGTCGATTATTGTCTATTCCCATAAGTTTATATGATTCTATGATATGTATTTAATTCATATGTTAAATGTGCATCATCTCATTTTGATCTTAGCTATATTCCTTTTGTATGTTTTACCTTATTTCATGACTCATTAACCCATGTATACTTATATGTCATGTTCAACAATAATGACATTACAGTTTCATCTGTACATTGCATATCACATACTTAGTACATACAAATATACTAATATATTTGCCTACATGATTTATCCATGTAGAGATATATATTCCTCCACTGGCTCAAGGCTAGTATTTGGCGTCCAAGACTCACTCTACTATTTGTGGTGATTTCTCAGATCTATTCCTCCATTTGTTTCTTCTAGGTTATATTTAGTTTACTTTGAGATGATATTTTGTAGCCCTTGTGAGGCATTTATTTTATGTATTATACATGTCTGGATTTCTTTCCATTTGATGGAGACTATCTGTTATCAGTCCCATCGATTTATGATGTATTTGGTATGCATGGACAAAGTAAAGAATTAGTTATTTCTATTATTTTTACTATTTCTTTATAGGCCAAAAAGCCCATAACCCCTTTCTCTTATGTTTTCAGCATTATGTTTCTGTTTATTACCTACGAATGCTTGAGATGTTTAGATGTCTTGGGTGAGGTGCCTTCAGGTATCTCATTTACCATGTTATTACTAGGTATCTAGGTTGGGTCATTACAAACTTGGTATCAAGGCATGAGGTTTTAAAATGTTCCTCGGATGTCCATGCATACCCCATAGCATAGAGTCTCGTTCAAGATTGTGAAGCATGCCACAATCTTGAATAGGAGGTTATGACATAGTTTAGGGAAGTCTTTCTTTCTTTCTTATTCAATGTTAGTGTAAGAGTGGAGTATGTTTTCTTTTATCACTAACGAGGGGCTTTTGTTTCATTCGTGATTATGCTGCCCCGAAGAGCTCCCTATCAAAGAGGCACTTTGGACTAACAAGTTCCTCCACTCTAGCAGGATGAGGGAGTGTCTCATGTGGAGTGAGAACTGCTTTCACGGTGTTGGCCCAAACATTAGCTAACCAAGCCAATCGAGAGACAGATATACCTCCCCAAGTTCCTAATCCAGCTGCAAGAGTAAATACTTCATCTGAATGAATCCGCTGGAATTTCATGGGTCAAAGGCAGATGAGGACCTTATGGAGTTCACAGAAAAGACCTAATAGGTTTTGATAGTGATGGGTGTGCCATTAGAGGATAAAGTTGAGTTTATGGCTTGCCAGCTTAAGGGAGTCACCAAGATTTGGTACAAGCAGTGGGCTACTGAGAGTAATTCAAGAAGCGGGTTCTATTGGTTGAGAGTAATTCAATTGTGCCTACCTGGACCAGTTCTTCCCCATTGAGCCTAGGGAGGCGAAGATCCAAGAATTCATCAACTTGAAGCAAGTGGTTATAAGATTTAGGGAATATGACCTCAAGTACCAAATTGTACAAGTATACTCCATTCATGGTCACAGATCTGAGGGCTCGCATGAGGAAATTCATTTCGGGTGTTTTGAGTTAGTCTCCAAAGAATGCAAGATGGTGGTGTTCATCAAGGATATGTATATCTCCCACCTAATGACTTATGTTGAACAAATTAAAGAAGAGAATGTCATGACCTAACCCAAACCTAGGGACTAGATGTGACCAACAAATATGGAACTCGAGGAACCCCAAACAAGCCTTATAGTATATCATTATACATACTTGGTTGTAGAAGCAATTAAAAATTACAATAAGAGACAACACAGACAAGGGGAATTGGGACTAAGGGAGCAAGAGAGAAAGAGGAAGTAATACTTAAATATCATAGATGAGTCATGCTCAAGCATAATACACAACTTGTCCAACAACACCTCTAAACATAGATACTTAGAGGGGGCAAGACAAGCTATTGGGCTCGCCCTCACAACAATGACAATAGGTAATACAAATGTACAAGATATAATTGAAATATAAGCATAGGAAAGGATAGATATTGTGCCCAGACATGAGGACTCATCAACTACTAACTTGAACAACCCGTCTAGCCACAAGGAGCAGAATCAATAGGGGCACCAGTTCTTCAATGGTGGCATCATGTAGGCATAGAATATGCGTTAGTATGTTTAAGTATGTGGGATGCAATGCAACAAGAGATAGGCATCATTATCAAAATGCATAATTATAAGCAACGGATTCGCATAATAACAATATGGTATATATGATCAATGCTTGAAGTAAAACATGCTTGTAAGTCATTCCAATATCATAGAACATAGTACATAAGTGTGGGAAGAGACTCCAACCGACATAGAATAAGACCAAGGGAGCTAAAACTTGGAATCCTAATGATTACCCTTGATCAGTAAAGAGGTGGTGTACTTACCAAGGTAGACCATAATTTAAACTTATGGGAACATGACGCAATTTCATATGAAGTAACCTTCCTTATGAGAACATGACCTAATTTAAGAAAGGATTTAATTAAGAACTTTACCTTACGAGAACACAACCTAATTTCGGGAACAACCTCAACAGAAAGTGTACTAAGTGGATCCACCAGTATTGCAAAGGTATAATATAGTCCTATAGTGGCATATAGTTCAAGGAAAGAGAGCAAAACCTCCATCCATCGGTGCTAAGTCTAATCACATGGAATACATATAATAATCATACATTAGTAACGTATGAGAAACATAGAGTCATGACACGGGTAGCTCAAAAACATACTTGACATTTAATGGTGCACCCAACTTCAAACATAAGAATAGTTCATCATCAAACATTACCTTTGCATCAACATCAACATTAAAGCGCTCACAAGAGGTAAAATCTTTAAGGAAGGGCTAAAACCCGGCTTTACAACATCATCAACATTTCCATGAGTTAGACATATCTTTAGAAAGCTCATAATCATCATATAGTTAACTGGATCATAAATTAACCAATAAATCATCAAACCCTAAAGAATCCTTACAAGACATTTTATCAAATACTTGGCAGGGGTGTAATGCTAGTGTAAGACCATGCAATTCAAGAGTGAAATCATGCAAGAAAATCCATTGTAAAACCATCAATCAACACCTTCAAACACCCTCAAGAAATATATATCAAAATCCCTCCTCAAATATTATAATATATCCAAGATTTATAGCTCAAAACATAGCAAAACAGTCACAAATTCATATATCTTTAACATAGCTCATAGACAAATTCATACTAGTAAACCCATTTTTAAAATCAACCTTAAATCATGCAAATTGAGTAAAAAGGAGGTTAGGGCACCATAGGTGAAAGAACCCAATTGTTAAAACCCACATACCTTATCTTTGAGGAAACTCTTGATGAAGATTGAAAATGGAGGACTGAAGCTTGAAGGTAATCCTTGGATCCATAAGAGGTTTTGGTACTTGAATGTTGAGAGAAGTATTAGTCTAAGTGTTTGAGTGAGTGTTGGGGAATGTTTACGATTGTATGAGGGTGAAATAAGGATAAGTATAGGTACTTTCCAGTATGGGAACCCTTACGCCCAAGACTTGAATGTCTTGGACCAAAGTAAAAAAAAAGGACCAAAATAACACCCGCGACTTGGATTGCTCACTGGAATTTGCATTTCTACACATACGAGTTTATCGATAACGGGCATAAATTCTTCATTCAATCTTGAAATGAGCTAAAACGAAGTGCGTTTGAAAGCTAATTCAAAGAGATTTAATTTGGTAGGTCATGGGTCACCCAGCTCTATGTGTGCTAAGAGATATGACCATTTAAAATTGACCCTCCTAAATCACATTTTTTGCGATTCTCGAATTTTGATACGTTTGCTCTAAAATTCGGGTTAGACCCTCACCCCTCTAAATGTGACCCCCTGAATATATATATAAGTTAGATTTTCAAAATAACACATGGATTTTGAGATATATGGAAATAAGATTTCGGGCACATTAGAGGCACATTTTTTGGCATTTTTTGTGTCATTTCAATATCTCCTCCTTGGGAACATTTCTCCCCGAATGTAAAAGAAATGTACAAGAGAAGTGTAATCATAAAGAGATCAGCCCCAGCAAGAATACAACAATACACTTTTAAAACACCATTTCGAAAAGCTCAAGATAAGTGTCAAAATCGTCATGAACTTGTCAACATAAACATGAGTGCATACAATGATATAGGGGATGAAATACAAGGCTTGGAATCATAGAAATGGGACTTGATATGTCATCATAAGATTGAATAGAATGGAGGTAATACGAATATTCCTTCTCCATGCCCGTATTGGCTCTCCAAGGAACGTATATGAATAGACAACTCTTCCAAAGGGCTTTGACGAACACCACACCCTTATCAATCAACTTCTTCAATCCTTACACTTAATACCTCCACCGGGAACTCTTTCTAAGTGAATTTATCCTCCACAAACAGCCACCACCTCAAAGAGTTCCATAACACCAGAGTCACCAACATATCCCCTGAACCTAGAAGCATGAAGAACCGGACTAGCCAAACCCCTATCCATAGGCAACCCCTAAACTTATGCAACTTACAAACTTCCCTCTACACTCTATAAGGACTCACAATCCTTAACTCAATTGTCAACCATAAATACACCAAACCCTACATGGTAACACAACCACCATCTACCCCTTGGAAGACAACCTCCACTTTATCATCTTCTCACCCAAAACTTCCAACTCTAATAAGGTGGGATCAAGGACTTACTTAAACTTAACCTCCTCACCCAGTGAAGATTTAGAACCACCAAGAACACTATACTACCATTCTCAACTTCCCTTAACCTAACTTTTAATATAACCAATCGATAGACCTCACTAGCCTCCTTCTAACCACCACTATGCACATAAGTTAAGATACCCATAGATACCCTATTTAAAGCACCAACAGCAACACTAGACTTATCAAGAAAACTAAAGCACATTTAAACGATAATCCTTAAGGATTTCTAACTACCTTCTTGTTATGTTCCATTCAAACCTATCATATTTAGCAAACAATCCCCTTATCATCGAAGATTTGCAGCACTCTGCCTAAATGATTCATAAGCTCTAAATAAATCAACTCTTTACCACTGGATGCCACTTCTAACACATCAAGGTAGGGTTTTAAGATCCTACTATAGGGACCCACAAACATAGCCAATGCATAAATCAAATAAATAACTCCACCAATACTGATAGACCTCCAACATATCAAGCTAAGTTCAACCAAGATCATAAGACAAGACTTCTATGCAATAAGAAGATGGGGCAACCCTTAGAAATCATTTGAACCTTAAGATAAGAATGGACTTACCTCTTTTGCTACCACTAGGAAACCTCCCACTTAAAGATGGTTTTATTAGGGAATTGGAATCTAACCCTACGAGCCCTACATATAATGAAGACATACCATACATGCCACTGATCCACCTCAAGTATGACATCAAAAACCACCACACCTAATTCAACCAAAGCACAAGAGAAGACCAAAAGCAGTATGATCATGAAACAAGCCCCAAAATCCTTACTATCAACAATAGAACCACCAATGGAATAAACACCAATAATCCCACACAACAACTCAGGACACACAAGGTACCCACTAGCAACCATAAGAGCAATAAAAGAAATAGTGACACATTGGACCCATCAATGCATACACATCAAAGTCAAAGGAAACTTCAACTTACCGGTGGCAACATCGAGTACCTCATCCCCTCCTTGAGCCACTTGAGGACTGTATATGTCATCAAGCGAGACAAATCTATGTCTCTATTCAACATAGCAGATCAATATTCCTCAGTCACCAAGTTAGAGACACCCATCACAAATTTATTCATCCGAGTCCTTGCATCGGACACCAATTGAGAAATGTATTTTGATTGTTGGCTGAACTTGAGGGGATACTCCTTCACACTCAAAGCACCTTCTTTCAAATTCATAAACTCTACCAACTTAGATTCACTAAGATCAAGAGGGAAGAATTGATTAAGGAAGGCCAATTTGAACTCCTTATAAAGCACCACATTATCATTTCCTTTCTCCCCTTTCCATTTATCATACTATATTTGGGCTACCCCTTTGTTACAACCCAAGCCTAGGGCCTAGACGTGACTGGCGAATAAGGAACCCGAAGGAACAACAAATAAGTCTCATAGCATATCATTACACATCCTTGGTCGTGGAAGTAATATAGAACAACATAAGAAATATAAACAAGGGAAAATGGGAATAAGGGAGAGAGAGAGATTTATACTTAAATAGCTAGAATATCATAAGTAAGTCAAAGCTCAAGTATAATACATAACATGTCCAGCAACACCTCTACTATATAGATAAGAGCGAGGGCCAAACAAACAATTGGGCTCACCCTCATAGTTAATACATATATAAAACAAAGATAATCTAAAAACATAGCATGAGGTCATAAGCAATGTCCTGGAATGGGGGATTCACCAACCAACTTGAGTGAAACCCTATAATACATATGGGTGGAGATGCTCAACCGGGACTCCGATTCCTACATGGTGATATCATGTAGGCATAAAGTATGCATTAGTACATTTGAATGTACTAAGTATGTAGGATGCGACGTAATAGACATATAATTTAAATGCATAATTAGGTAATAAAGGAGTACATAGCAATTTGGCATGCATGCATAATTCTTGAAGTAAAATAAGCTTGAAAATAATCATACTTAAATTGCTTACTAATACAATAAGGTGACATGGTTAGATCATCCAAATACCTTGTACTAGAGGGTGAGTGATATAGAATTGGTCGTAACCCCTTCTAGTAGGTAATGGGTAGCATATGAGGATAAAGAGTTAGCATGATTTAAAACCCCTTCATCTGAGCTATACGGCATAACCTCAATAAAGAGTACATAACCTCATCAAGAGTACATCACCGCATCATGAGTACATTACCTCAACAAGAGTAGCATAACCTCAAACATGAGTACATTGATTTGTACATGAGGGTAAGGTGTATAACATAGCTTATAATCCTTAAATGTAGGTATTGGCCTTGCACTACCGGGTAAAATATATAACATATTTACAACCTCTTCTAGTAGGCTTCACAATTTGCAAGGGCATATGTCTTAATATAAGGATTAAATAACTTATTACAATCCCTAAGGGCATAACCACATGAGAGCGCAACAATTCTGGTGCAATAACATAGGTGCTTTAGATGTTTTAAACACTCATATATACCTCTCTTTAATAATCATATAGTCACTCAACTCGTAGGACATACATTAGACCAACAATTCCTCAAGAACCCTAACCTAGACATTTTAACAAACACTTGGCGGATGTGTAGTGTTGGTGTAAATACATGCAAGTAAATCCCATGTAAAACCATTATTCAACACTTTGTAACACCCTAAAGCAACATACATCAAGATCTTTACCCATATCCAACATAAGATACAAGATTTAGAGCTAAAAACATCCTAAAACAACCATACTTTCATGAACTCAAATCACTATGCAGTAAATTTCTTAATATACAAAATCCACATGTAAATTCAACTTAAAATCTTGCAATGTTTGTAAAATGGAGGCTTGTGCACCATTAGTGAAAGGACCTAATGGTTGAAACCCACATATCTTAGCTTTGGAGAAGTTCTTGATGAAGACTGAAAATTGAGGCTTGAATCTTGAAGGAAATCCTTAGATCCAGAAGAGGTGTTGAGAGTTGAATTTAGGAGTGAAAAAAAATATAGCTAAGTGTTTGAGTTAGTATTGGAAAATATTTACAATAATATGAGGGTGAAATAAGGCTATGTATAGGTATTTTCAAGTATGAGACCCTTAGGCCCAAGACTTTAAAGTCTTGGACTGAAGTAAAAAAAAAAGGACAAAGATAACACTCCGGGACATGGATTACTCACTAGAATTTGCAATTCTGCACAAACAAGTTCAACAAAAACAGGCATAAATTCTTCATCCAAACTCGGAATAAGGTGAAACAAAGTGAGTTGGAAAGCTAACTCAAACAACTTCAATTTGGTAGGACATGGGCCACCTAGTTCTTTTTGTCTAAAAAATATGCCTCTTCAAATTACCCTCTTAAATGGCCTTTTTGTGATTTTTGAATTTTGATACGGTTGATCTAAAATTTTGGTTAGTCTCATTCCCCACTCAATTTTTCTCCCTGAACAAGAATATGAAGTCGGATTTTTGAAACAATGAACGGATACTTAGATATATGAAAATTACAATTTCGAGCACTTTCGCAGCATAATTTCGGGCATTTTTTTGGGTCGTTTCAAGATCTCCCCCTTGGGAACATTCCTCCCTGAATGTCAAAGAAATGTACACGAGAAGAGTAACTGTGAACAAATCAGCAACAACAAGAATGCAACAATGTATTTAAAACACCATTTTAAAAAGATCAGTATAAGTGTAAAAATCATCATGAACTTTTTATCAAAAACATGAATGTACGAAAATGACATAGAGGCTGAAACATAAGGCATGGAATCATGAAAAGGACTTGGCATGTCATCATAATCGTAAATAGAATGAAAGAGATATGGATATTATTTCTCCATGCTTGCTCCCCGAGAGACACTTTCAACTAGACAAACCTTCCAAAGAGCCTTACTGAACACCATATCATTATCAATCAACTATAAACACACACACAAGCCACTTAGTACAAAAGCCACTATCTCCCCCTTGGGAGAAGAACTCTTCTCTAGTATTCCTCACCAAGAACCCCAACTCTTATCAAGACGCAAATCAAACCCTTACTTAAATAGACCCCTTCAACCATATAAGATTCTGAACTATCAAAGTCACTACACCACCATTCTAAACCTCACCTGACCTAATCAACCGGTGAACTTCTCCAACCACCTTCTTACCACCACAAGGTCTCCATTTTATATAATTAACAAGCAACCTCACCTTCTCCGAATTCAAAACATCACCCTCAAATGATTCACAAGCTCCTCCTCACTCCCAAAAATAATCAACAGATCATCACCAAGGATCGCCACAACATGACAATGTAGTGATTAATGACCTTATTCATGAGACCCACATGGTTTAAGACAAGAAACATACTTACCCCTTCACGACCACCTTACAAGATCGCACTCAAGAACTAGTTATTAGGGAGTTAGAATCTAACCCTATGGGCCCTACCATCAATGCAGACACAACATGCATATAATAAATACATTCTATGTATAATCATCAAAATCCACAATATCTAATCCAAGAAAACCATAAGTCAAGACCTAAATGCAACATGGCCATGGAATATTTGTCACAAACCTTTCTAGCAACAATATTCTCACTAATGGGATAAACACCAAAAGTCCATGTAAGCATCCAGAACACACATAAACCCCAGTAGCAACAAAAAGGAAACCTCAACTTACCAGTAGCAACATCGGGCACCTCATCCACTTCTTGCCTCACTTAATAGCATAGAAACGATTATGTCTTGGAGCCCCCCTTTGATAAACACACCCATCTTGGACCTATTGATTCACATGCCTACCTTGATCTTGAGAATGACCTTCCTTGTTCTTGTTCTTAATCGAACCGGTGCTTTCACCACTAACCCATCTAGATTCGTATAATGTCTTATTAAAAACAAATAGAATAAGTAATTAGAGTTGAAATCTTACTTTAAAACATCATCTTTATTCAGGATAAAGGGAAGAGATTACAAGAATAGACTCAAGACCAGAAAGCTTTTGGAGAACAGGGGGTAGAGAACAATTTTAGCAGAGTGTTCCTAAATTTTCAATTGCCCTACTAAGTTCTGTGTGATGGTCTTAACTAGACATCAAGAGATAAGGTTTGTGTTGGATTCCTAACAAGTGGACGGTTTACAATTGACCAACAAAAAATAGTGGGACCTGAGGCGGCTAAGGCTTGTCGACAATTTAAAAGTGATGGAACCTACTTCTTTTAACAAAGGTGGTCACTCTAGGGAAAGGTAAGATTCCTTTCGGTGCCTGGGGCCTATTCTAGGATAGGGACATGATGCGTGCTTTATAATATTTCTTTCCAAGTGGAAAGTAGTGATAGAGAAAGCACTCACAAGACTCAAGGTGGGCATTGCCACCTGACACCTATTTAGATGGTTCTTTGAAGAGTACCCTTACTAGATTCCTTTTGGGAATAGATAATTTTCCTTAGAAGAAAATAATTCCATTTCTACGAAACTCTATTTTCTACTAGGGTCATAATACTTATTCATAATAGGAGCCTAAGTAAGCCTATGCAATTCCCTTAGGGTTACACATATCTCCATTGTTTGAGGAGTCCAAAGTTGCAGCTTCTTCGATTAGCTGGAGCAAAGTTGCCTCATCCTGGCTGTCAACGTTAAGAAGAGAAGAAAATAGAGTCTTACAGAAATGGAATTGTTTTCTTTTAATTAAAATGTTCTATTCCTAAAAGGAATCTAGTAAGGTTACTATTAAAAGACCCATCTAAATAGGTATCAGATTGGAATGCACACCTTGAGTCTTGTGAGTGCTTTTTGTATCACTACTTTCCACTTGGAAAGAAAAATTTTAAAGCACGCGTTCTTCTGATAAAGAAGTTGCCTCAATGGTAGCTGCTGGTTTTACTGGTATGCTAAAATTTTTGTGGGATAACTATATCACCGAAGACCAGAAATTTAGTATTCTCTCGGCACCATAGTCATTACTATGGTAAATATTAAGAATGGTATAGAAGTAGAGAACTCCAATGTCCATCAAGATGCTAGTGCCACTTTACTCTATCACATAGCCAAACACTTTGTAGGTGAGCCTAAACGTTTCCAAGATAGAAGTCTTGAAATTTTTAATAACCTTAGGTGTCCAAAATTAGGAGACTTTAGGTGGTATAAAGACCAGTTTCTATCCAAAATAATGACTAGACCTGACTACAATAGTAATTTCTGGAAAGGCAGATTCATTAGCGGTCCACCTCCCTTGTTCGCCGATAAGGTTAGAAATAAAATCAGAGATAGGTGTGGTCGTAAGATCCGCTTTGATTAGATGACTTATGGTGATGTTATCAGCATAGTGAATACAACAGCCCTAGAATTGTGTACTAACCTTAAGCTCAAGAGTCAACTTAAGAAAGATAGATTGACCACTAGAGCTGAAAAGGTAAATATAACAATGGCCAACTTAAGACAAGAAAATTTAAAAAACATAGACCCTCCCATAAAGAAGATGTTTGCTGGAACTGTGGTAAAATAGGTCATAGAGCCAGTCATTGTAAGTCTTCTAAAAAGAAGAAAAAGATTAATCTCTTAGGTATAGACAATGATACTAAAGCTAAAATCTTTGCTATCCTCCAAGATAGTTATTCTTATTCCGACTATTCTTATTGAAACGAATATAGTGATGAAGAAAATGTCAACGTCGCTTATGAATCTGAAGAAAGCCAGTCAGAACAAGAAAGCTTTGAAGAAGATTGCTACAAAGGTGTCTTGTGTGATTGTACAATAAACACATATCTTAACACTTATTCCAAGAGACAACAAGCTCTATTTGGAAAATAGTGGATTTCAGACATGAAGCATTTGAAGTGTGATATCGAATTCTTCAGATGGTTTGAGATTATTTATAAGCTTGACAACCAACAAGAGTCCCTGCAAGTCTTGGTCAACAAGTGGTATACTGAGTCCAACATAGTAGTTGAGTCTGTCACCCCTCCGTTGGAAGGGATAAAAATCCCTCACTCCAACACTATTGTTTCTGCGTCTCCTTGTTTTGTATGCGTCCTATTGTATTATTTATAAGCTTGACAACCAACAAGAGTCCCTGCTGTATGAGGTACCTCATTTTCTCCTAGAATTATCGTGGCGACGGGAATACATAAAGGTCCCTAACAACGCCTTAGCATGGCTAACTAGACCAAAGGACAGGCTTGCCAACGTCTAATCCAAAAATTAATCGGTTACCTTACACTCCTAGAAGAAAATAAGTACCTCAGACAGCAAAGAAAATAAACAATACTTAATAATAAGAATTAAACATGATAAATACCTTAGAAAATTAAAACTTTATCCCATAATCTTTTCCCTTGAAACCCTCAAGCTCCAAACAGTATATGTGTTTAGTTGCTTATGCTAAACACACATACAACCATCATGCTATTCAGATCATTAATATCATTAGAAATATTATGATAATAGTTAAAGTAAATAGCGCCATCGGCAAGGTTACTTTTTAAAGCTCCTAATAGAGAATCATCAAAGTTCAAAAAATGTGCATCACGGAGTAAAGCACAAACAGGAATATTAAGTGCTTTTCGAAATAAAGGCTTAACAATAACTTGAACAAGACCAATATGCAGGTAATTCAAAATTATATCTATATCTAATTATATCTTACTCATTTATTAACTTAATATATTAAGACTATGAATGTGAATAGTAAATCCGAAACTAAAGGAATTAGTTGTTATATATCGGGTATACTACAGGTTGATGAGGACTATCTTAGCCCCTAAGGCTAGGATAGAGAGTACCAAAGGTCTTGCTATGCTTATGGAAGCTAACCAAGAGCATAGTAATATCTTTATTCCTCGCCTCTTCAGGTGGAATGACCTTCTAGCCAATACCGATTGGCATTTTCAAGGAATTACCCAACCTGCTCCCCCTTATTCTGAATCTCGTTAGATTGAACGTATCATTCAAAATATGGATGGTTCCGTTGATCTCAAGTTTCTTGTTTCTAGACCTCGTCGAAGTTTCTCCCCTGGATCCACTTCTTTAATATCCCAAGAGGAAGAAGTATTTAATAGATCTAAGTCCTTTAGGTCTCAATCCTGTCGATCACGGGATAAGGGCCCTGTCGAAGCAGTTGATTTTTTGGGAGAAATTCTTAAAGTGTTTTATAAACCTCAAGTTAGAGAACTACCTAGTCCCACAACGTCTGATATGAAGCCCCCAAGGCAATTTTAAGACCCTGGTTTGGGCGTTATTGTTGCTAAGGAGGATTATATCCCAAATTTAACCTCTTTTAAGAAGCTTCGGTATGACACTAAAAATAATATTAGGGTTTGGTGGAATCTTAACACTTATCCCAAGAGCCAATAAGCTCTGTTTGGAAAATAGTGGATCTCAGACATGAAGCGTTTAAAGTGTGATATTGAATTCTTCAGATGGTTTGAGATTGCTGGTAAGCTTGACGACCAACAGGAGTCCATGCAACTCTTGGTCAATAAGTGGTATACTTAGTGCAAGAAAGTAATTGAGTCTGTCACCCCTCTGTTGGAAAGGATAAAAATCCCTCACTCCAACACTATTGTTTCTGCATCTCCTTTCAAGCTTAAATGTTCGAGTCCTTCTGCTCTTGTCTCTAATCCAGACATTATACCAATAAATTGCTTCATACTGCCTCTCAGCAGATAGAGGACTCTAAACCTAAATGTACTATCACAAATCCCTCTTCTCTTTTTAGGACCAGTACTAGTCATACGATAGAGCCTAATCCTATCTTTAGACCTTCTAAGTTTAATCGTGAAATGTTCCCTAAGCGTAGAGAAGAAATAGCAGTCTCTGGAATGCTAGTCGAACAACTTGCGCAAAGTCTTGCCAAGTTTCACGTCTCCGATAAAGGAAA
>JAOTQJ010162930.1:0-27396 GCA_025642045.1 Solanum sejunctum | reverse complement strand
AAAATTATTTATTATAATATAATTTATATTTTTTTTAACTTTTTTATTTTTTTTTATATTTAAATTTGGACTTATGAAAAGCCCATGGCATATACATATAAAGAAATATGATATAAAATAAAATAACCTTGTCCATATGTTCATACTCCATACTTTGGAGCCAAAAATAAAGTCTAAACACCTAAAGCCTAATAGTTTTAGAAGTTCAATCAACCCATTTCAGAATTTCTATCAAGTGACAGAGAGTGACCCCAAATTATCTCTGGTCCATTCATTACGCTAGAAAAAAAAAGTAAAATTTGCAACCAAAACTTAGTCATAGAAAACCGTCAAAATTCTACTAATTGATTTCTCAACCTCATCCAGTGGAATAGATAATTTTTTGGTTATAATTATCAATATATATATATTATTTTGGTAGTCTGGTCCAAAAAAATTAGAGTAATTTTTGGTATTTGAAAGTTGATTATAATTTTTTATCATATGCAGTAACTCTCTTTTGGATGAAAACTACATCTTCTGCACCGGATATGTAGGTGATTACCAACATTCCTCCGACTATACCAGTGATATCTCAACAAGGTGACAAAAGTCACTCCACATCGACATACTCCTCGTAAAAAGCAAAAAGGACAACTCCTCCGATACTTTTTAAATTTAAGAATATTGATGGAGAAACGTTTGAGATTTAGAATCATTTTTCCAAATTTATTGTCAAAGGAGGTCAATTTAGAGCCAAATGCAATTATTGTACTAAAATTTATGTTGCGGGAAGTGTCAATGGGACTACTACATTATGGAATCATTTATATGTGAAATGTCATAATTTTCCATTTAGTTTTATTCGTAAACAAATCACTTTAAAACCTATCAAAAAAGACCTGCTAGAAGATGATTTAGGTTCTCTAACAAGGGTGATGTACAATGTTAAAGAGATCAGAAGAGCAATTGCTGAATTTGTGATATTTGATGAGCAATCATTTAGAGTTGTTGAAGAAGAAGGATTTAAGAAACTAATGACAAAAGCCTTGCCAAAATTTGAAGGACCTTCTCACGTTACTGTTGCTAGAGATTGTTTAAGAATTTATCAAGAAGAGAAAGAAAAGCTTAAAGAGCTTATTAGAAACCAATGTATATGTCTTACTAGTGATACATGGACATCGCTTTAAAATTTTACTTATATGGTTGTTACTGCACATTAGATTGATGATCAATAGAATCTACAAAAGAAAATTTTGAATTTTTTTTAAAATAATAGATCACAAGAGTGAGACTATTGCTAAGGAGATTGAGGAATACTTATTAGGTTGAGGCATTGATAACTTGTTCACGATAACTTTGGATAATGCAATTGCAAGCGATGTTGCCATTAAAAATTTGAAGGTACGTACTGAAGATTGAAAAGGAATAATACTTGAAAATGAGTTTTTACATGTTAGACACAATGTTCATATCTTGAACTACATTGTGAAAGAGGGTTTAGATGAGCAAATTGGGCCTATTTCTCGTATAAGAAATGCAGTGAAATACGTGAGATCTTCTCCTTCAAGGTTTGTTTCTTTCAAGTCATTTGTTGAGAAAGTTAAGATAGATGCTCGTGGTCTTCTAAGTCTCGACGTTGAAACTCGATGGAACTCGACCTATACAATGTTAGATAAAGCTTTGAAACTTGAAAAAGCTTTTACAAGAATGTATGTGGATGATCAGAATTATCAAAAGTACTGTCGAGAAATCGGTACAATGAGTAAAAATTCATCAGCAGTTAATTGGAAGGATGTGGAAGCTTTTGTGAAGTTTCTTCATATTTTCTATCGAATAATTTTGAAATTTTCAAGCAGTTCAAATGCTACTTCCAACTCTTTCTTTCATTACTTTTTTAATCTTTCGTAATGATATTATTAAGTATACTAAACATGGTGATCCGATTTTGGTTGATATGACAAAGAGGATGAAATTCAAGCTGGATAAATATTGAAAAAATTTGAGAGTATGAATATGTGACTAATGACGATATTGAAGATGACAATTGCATTATAGGTGAATCTAGTGATTTGTTGCAAGCTCATTGGGAGAGAGATATGAAATATGAGAAAAATTGTGAAAAAAAAATCTGAACTTGAGTCCTACTTGAGAGATGATGTGATGAAGATCAAGGATTTCAATATCTTGAGTTTGGTGGAAAATTTCATCTAGTAGATATTCAATTATTTCGAGAATTGCAAGGGATATTCTTTCTATTCCTATTTCTACTGTTGCATCTAAATCGGCTTTTAGTATAGGTGGTTGAATTCTTGATACTTATCGAACTTCTCTGTTGATACTATCCGAAAACCCTGAGAAATCTGAAAAAATCTAAGGTTGAAAAATTCGAGTTTTATTGATTTGGTTTGATCAATATATTAAAAAATTTGACATAAACAATTTGGTTTGATATTTAAAAAAATTCAAACCAACTCAATCCAGGTACACTCTTACCTGCACGATGCACAAATAATATTAAAATATTATTTTTTAAATATTTTAAATTGTGCTGTTCTATTTAAACATATTAAATAATATTATCTTAGAAAAAGTTTTCAACTATCATATTATCTCAAACTCTATAACCAATTTTGTATGAACATGAATACCAACAACAAATCATATATTCAACCAAAAAAAAAACAAATCATATAATTATCAATAACATTTATATTTCATATTATTTTTTATTATATTATTCACTATTTAGTATTATTATTTTATTAATTTTGATCTTTATTAACTTATCACTTAACTTAGTATACTTTATCAAGTGTTCTTATCTATATAAATAAAATCTATTTATTTTGCTTAGTCTTAAATGCTGAAAATTTTAGAAGTTTTATTTTGTTGTTCACATCTTTTCAAGTTAAAATTTATGAATAGTAATATCCGTATTTTGGACCAAACTATTGAAGGCAACAACGTTGTTGGACCAAACTATCAACTAGGACATTTTTCCCCCCCCTCCCCCCCCCCCCCCTTTTTTTCATATTCTAATTGTCTCATTTAATCAACTGAAGTCTTAGTGTTGACATTGTTGTTGTGAGATCAAAAATACTTAATTTGACAAAAAATATTTTTTTAAAAAAATTTAAGATGCTAGACTAATTAGTCACCTTTCATTTAATATTAGAATCGAGAATTGAAACATACTATCTAAAATTATATTAATCAAAAATACATAATTAAAAAAATTATTCTATTTTCAAACTTCACCTTCATAAAGGTAAAATTTCTTTTTAACGAAAGCAGAAGTTGTTTTCCTATGATTGAAAAAAAAGCTAAAAATTTCCATTTCTTAAAAAATAGCAAGAGCAGAACCAAAACCCGAAACAGAAAATTATTTTTTTTAAGACTCAAATATCCTACCATATATGCATATTTACCCATATCCCCCTTATACCTTTTTCTTTAATCTTCGTGATAAAACTTTTGTCTGTAGTGATTTAATTTGTAGAGTGATTCTTAAATTTGTTTCGATTGAATTTTTAATTATATTTAAATGATCATATTAATATTATATTGATATATTTTTTTGTTATTATTTATTCTGTGTAATATTTATTGAAATTTGAATAAGTACATTTAATTCAATAAAAATAAAATTGAATAATAGACATTAAAATAATTTTTTGTCTATAATAATATTAAAAGGCATTGATATTTGTCCTTTTTCATAATTTGACTCTTAAAATCATTTTTAAAAAATGATTATTCCAAACACAATCTAATAAGAAAAAACAATTTTCAAATGAATGACCAATCATAAATTGCTATATTTCAAAAGCACTTTTCCCAAACATTATTTCTTTTTCTTATTTTTAAAAAAATGTACTTCTAGGTTTTCAGTAAAAATATCAACAAACTCTTACTTCTATTTTTACTAGTTACAATAGTTCGTGCTAGTACAGATCTAATATAAATTAATTTTTAATTTCAATTTAAAATATTAAATTATTACTTGTTGAGACCTATAGAAAATTTAATTTCTACTTATTTTGTTCTAATTTATGTGGCACATCTAAAATTCTGAGAGCATATCAAAAATTCATTTATCAATATAAATGAACTTCTTGGTTTAATTATACTATAATTATCATGATTAATAATATTTTTTTAATAAAAAAATAAGACAAATAAATTACAACGAAAGAACTATTAAAAATTTCTAATGTACTCTCAAACAGATATGTCGAGCTGCTACCTGCTTGAACAACTCATGTGGCAAGAGAAGAAGCAACTGAGGAGCAGGCATGATGATGACTCAACCAAAGCTCCTCACTGTTGCTTCTAATATAATAGAAATATTTTTATAGTTTTTATATAACTATATCAATTGAATATTTTTTTTCAAAAATCAATGAGATCGTACTGAAGATTCAAGATTCACAATATTACCCGAAATATTATACAAATTGACTACATTTATCAATTAACCAACTATCCTTCACTTTAAGCACATACTATAAGGTAAAACAACATATAAAATATTTTTAAAAATACAAAGTAAATGTAAGGCCTCCGATCCATCTAAATCCACGTAATAAATTTTCTATGAAAAATAAATACTATTATTTTTTAGATAAAAAAAATAAGTGAAAACTACTGAGGAAGTAAATATGTTAATGATAAATAAATAGCATAAAATTTTGTGACAAGTTTATAAATTTTATTCAATATTCTATTTACAGTGTTAATGAATTTATATAAGAATCTATAAATAACTAGTTAGAAAAAAAACATTAGAGTAATCTGCTTTATTTAATTGAAGAAATTTTTATAATCTTCCAAACTTAGTGCTAGTGGTTCCTATGAAATCCAAACTTATAGATGGCTTTTCCTTTGTAAAATTCAACATTTCCTCTTCCCTAATCCTTTCCATAGTGTTTCAAAAACCTCTCTTTCCCATTAGGGTTAACTTTTTAAAGTTCAAACAAAATCAATCCAATACAATTAATTTTTTTTTCTTTAATATAAAATCAAATCAAACTAAATTACTAATAAATTTTTTTTCGATTAGACTTAATTTACAATTTGTTACAATTGTGGATTTGATTTTGTTGGCCCTACCATATAATATTAGAAAGTTCTTAAGGGTTCCTGAATATTTGTGGTTATGAAATCTGCTGACCCTACGCTAGAGCTTAAGAAAAAAGATTTCTCACGTAATTTGTCCCTCTGGAAATTAAATTATATATGGTTTTTCAGACTTTATGGTTCCTATAAAGCCCATACATAAAAGACTTTCAATTTGTAAAAGTCATCAACAATTTGGATTTTCTCTTCCCAATTCCTTCCAATATAGTGTTTCTAAAATCTTTTTCCAATGGATATTATCCCACAACTTCATGTTGCTATGGTGTCAAGCCCTGGCATGGGCCATTTAATCCCAGTACTAGTCTTAGGCAACCATTTAGCCACTCACTGTAACATCAAAATTACAGTTCTTGCTATCACAACAACAACTTCATCATCTGAAACCGAATTTCTCAAGAAATCCAATGAAAGAAAAGCTATCGAAATAATTCCCGTTCCTTCCATTGATATTTCTCATCTGATAGACTCTAGTACTAAAGTTTTTACTCAAATACGTCTATTGGTCCGCGAAGCTTTGCCAGAAATTCGTTCTATTATAGCTTTGATGAACCATCGTCCAGATGCTCTCATAGTCGATATTTTTTGTACACAAATATTGCCCATAGCCGAGGAATTTAATATTCCGAAGTATGCGTACCATCCTGCGACTGCGTGGACGATATCTTTAGCTCTATACTGTCAAGTTTTTGACAAAGAAATTGAGGGTGAATATGTTGATCTTAAAGAACCTTTAAGAATTCCGGGTTGTAAAACATTACATGTTGATGATGTGGTTGATCCTCTGTTGGATCGGAGCGATCAACAGTATCAGGAGTATCTTAAGCTAGGAATGGAATATGCGTCTTTTGATGGAATTTTGATTAATACTTGGGAAGAGTTGGAGCCTAACACTATCAAAGCACTTCGAAGTAATAAAAAATTGAGGTCAGTATTAAAGCTGCAAGATTTTCCAATCTATCCAATTGGTCCCATGAGGAGAAAGGTTGAAACAACAGAACATGATGAGGTAATGTTAGAATTTATTTAAATACTATTTCAGTGTGTATATTTTGCACGTATTTGCATTATATATAAATAATATTTATCATTAAATAAATAAAATATTTATGCAAATAAAATTAAATAAATATTATTAATTTGATGCAATAGTTCAGTTTATTGTGAAATGATAAGGATGAAAATATCAATTCAATTACTTATATGAAGATATGTTAATAGTTTTTGAATACATAAAGTAATAATTTAGAGTTGAACAATTAGAAGTTAAATAATTAACTAATGAAAAATTAATGTAACAAAAAATTATTAAATATACAAGTAGTAGTTTAATTTTTCAAACATAACTTTACTGAATTATTTTCTTTTTAAATTTTTTATATTATATATTTTTATTAACAAAATATTTAGTAGTTAAAATTTAATTAACTATTTATATAGAATAGTTCTAAATCAAAAGTGAATTTTAAGTATAAAGAAATTATAATTCAAAAGTAAATGTTGAAATTAAATAAATAAAAAAGTAAATACTTAATAAATTTAAAAAAATAGTAAAAAAGATGATTTTGTCTAAAGAAATTTTTTTTAATAAAAGGCAAAAAGTTAGATAATACAAGTACTTTTTTATTTCGAAATTGGTTAAAAGAGCGAGATCAGAATCAAAAACATTTTTTCCTATAATTGTTTAAGTTACTGAAGTAAATTGCTTTCTAATCTTGCATCTATTATTATTAATCTTGAAAAAATGTTTCTGTATCCTCCTTCGAAAACATTTGCATTCCACAATTCTGCACATATTAGAACCAAAACTATATATTCTTACTTGCCTTGGTAGAATTTCTACGCTATTTAATTTGCTCAAACGTAGAAAAAAGATATGTCATAAATCAATTTAAAATAATTAATTGTATTCGATTTTATAATGATTATTTTCGCAAGGAAGAGTGAGCAAGCACTACTTTAAAAAATATATTCTCTCTGTTTTATTTATGTGGTATTCTTTGACTTGGTACGTAGTTTAAGAAACAAATGAAGAGTTTTGAAACTTGTGGTCTAAAATTATTCTTAGATATTTGTGTGGTTGAGAATCATTTCATTAAGGATAAAAAAAAAATTTAAAAGATAAATTATTTTTAATTTGAGTAAAGTAACATTCTATTTGGAACAGATAATAAAAAAGATACTACATAAATGAGACGAAGAGCGTACTTACTTTATTTATTAATGCTTTTTTCTTTGACTAATAGGTGATTCAATGGTTAGACAAGCAAAATCATGAGTCAGTTTTATTTGTATCTTTGGGAAGTGGTGGAACCCTATCATCACAACAAATAATTGAGCTTGCTTGGGGTTTAGAATTAAGCCAACAAAAATTTATTTGGGTAATACGTCCGCCGTCTGATGGAGATGCAGATAGCGCATATTTAAATTCTATCCGAAAAGAGACAGGTGGCATGCAAAAATACTTAGCAGAGGGATTTCTCACTAGGACCAAAGATATGGGACTAGTAGTGCCTATGTGGACCAAACAAGTGGAAATTTTGGGCCACTCTTCTGTGGGTGGATTTTTATCACATTGTGGATGGAACTCAACCGTAGAAAGTTTAACAAACGGCATTCCAATGATTGCGTGGCCATTGTTTGCTGAACAAAAAATGAACGCCACTATGTTGGTGGAGGAGGTAGGGGTGGCGATTCGACCAAAGACTTTGCCAACCAAAAAGGTGGTAAGGAGAGAGGAGATAGAAGGAATGGTGAGAATGTTGATGCAAACAAATGAAGGGAAGAGAATAAGAGAAAATGCGAAGAAATTGAAGATGAGTGCGGAAAATGCATTAAAAGAAGGAGCTTCTTCTTACAATTCAATTTGTGAGTTCGTAAATAATATTAGGAGCAAATTGTTATGAGTCTTTTATCTTTGTTTGTCTTCATGAAAGATTAAATTTTATAGACCTTTTATTAATTTATTTTTTAATTTTATATTTTTTTCGCATAAGGGATTTATTTTATTCTACTTCATTTGTAAGTGATACCTTTTGTAGTGGCGGATTTAGAATTTTTATTTATAGGGTTTAAAATATGAAAGTATAAATATGCGAATAAACTAATAAAAACAATTTCCAAAAGAAGTAGAAATATATAGTCTAATATTATTTCAGCACTTTAAAAAAAAATATTGGATTAGGCTCCCCAATGCCAAAACTAAATAAAAAGGAATAATTAGGAGAAGTTAAAAAGTAATGTCTTAAAGCGAAGTTTGAATAGGTAAAAAGAAGATATGAATCTAGACGAACTACTAAAGTGCCTTTAAGAGGACGTAGTTGATAAACATCTTTAACAAAATAATCATTATCTGTTACTTAGTGGGTTAAGTCATGATAATTTAAACTAAGTGTCCGTTGATCAATTTTGATTTTGACATTATTTTTGCATGAAAATCATTAAGTTTGGCAAATTTATCTTAGTATATATATATCACTGTAAATTATTTTCACTTTGATAATCTCATCATTTCAATTTATTATTGAAGATGAAATATGGACTTATTACTATCCTCTACCTACCACAGAGAAATACTACGTTTAGTCCTCCTCATGGACATCAATAATTGTTTGGCTAACATTTTTACTTCTTACAGAAGGAAAATATGGGAGATAGAGATCATTCATTTTTTTACATTTAATGTGAGATTTTTCAACGTTATACCTTATGTTCACAATGAAATATATAGTGTATGAATAATTTAATTTAAACACTTTATTAATAAATAATAATTAAAATAAATATGACTTTGATACCAGATAAAATACTCCCTTGGTATATATATTAATATAATGGGAGGGGCGAAATCAAACAAACATGTCAGTGAAATTTTCCAACACACATCCAATGCTGCAACTTGTCCAATATTTTAACATATTTTAAGAAAACATCAATTTAAGCAGACAAGTGGCTGGACTGTAAACCAATAATCAATATGGAGCTATAAAGTGCCAAAATTTCTCTATTTTTAAGATTGATGTCTGCCAATATAATACTAACATGTAATATGTTCAAGCTTACCTGACATTTGTCTTTTTGCCCCTCTTATAATATTATGAAAAAAAATATGCAGGTAAATATATATTAATTAATTAAGTATAATTTAAATTAATTATGGTTTGAGGTAAATATTTAATTATAATTAGAATTTGAGTTTTATATAATTCACATGATTTATAAAAATGTTGTTCGAGAATATAGTTTAAGTTTTGTATAATTCGCGTAGTTTATACAAACACAGTGCGTGAATCAACTTGTATATAGTAGAATATACAAATATTGTGAATTATATAACGAATTATATAAATGTTGTGCACGAGTGATATAGTAAAATATACAAATATTATACAAAAAATTACAAATTGTGTAGCGAATTTTACAAATATTATTATAACTATAGTTATGAAATGTAATTAACCAAACTGAAGCTATAAAACATAATTAAGATATTTGTGAGTGACTATGCGAAATTCCTCTTTTTTTATTGACCCCTTTGAACCACCAATTTATAGTCCTTTGAATTTTGCAAATTACAACTCATAAGATATTGTGGTTAGAATAAAACCCAATCTAAGCATTGCCCTTCAATGGAATTCTTTCCGAGTATTTGGACCTAATCTTTTCAATTTGTTGTAGGGGTTGTACAAATGTACGAACGACAGATTTTCTACATTAATTGCCCCCATGATACCATAATAAGCTTTTTCCTTAAAGATGACTGCTTACATTCCATTGTGTGTATAATTAATCCTCCTTGCTTTGATGATTTCATGTTCATGGCTTTAGGGGCCGTCATTACTGTCGGAATTAAAGTTTTTATTGACGATTCAAAATATAAAAAAACTCATAAGAGTAAGTCAAAGGAGTTCAAATTCTACTATATATGAATATATACAAATAATTTCAATCATATATAAATAATGTAGGAGTTCAAATGAATCTCTCAACCTTACCTGGCCTCGCCCGCCCATGGTCGTCACAAATGAATCCTTCGTTCTATTAAAAGCGTGATAACACATTGCAGTATAATCTAACGGTGCTATCATAGAGATAGGAGCTAAGTGGGGTTTAGAGGTTTAGACAAACCCAATAACTTTTTCATAGACTCTGCATTTATATTAGATCTCTTCTTACAATATCCAAACTCCCGATTCTAACTCAACCTCTAAATTGGTAAGCATGTGTCGAGGTCCTTTGTGCATACCGAACGTGCATGCCATCTGATGACTCCAATGAGGTGAAGCATGCGAAGGACACAATATTCCTAACATCTAGTTTTAATATAAATAAAGTGGTTGTGAGTTGGAGCGCGAGAGCTATAAATTCAGATACAAGATTTGGTCGAATCTATTACATTTTGCTCACATATAATAAAATTTGTTTACATTAATACTCAGTAAATCAATAAATTTTTGAAGATAGTATTGTGAATCTTTTTGGTGCTGCAACTTCTTCTTCTTGTTGACCTTCTTCAACATTCTTGTTGCTGCTTCTTTTTATTATTATTTTTTAAAAAAAATTGATATATCACAAATGTGTATTATTTTAAGTGAATTATATATCAAAAAATTCAAAATATCAAGAGAATTTTATATTTAAAATTGTAGCCTACTTTATGGTGATTTCAAGTCGATCGAAATAAAATACTATTTTCATGCATAATAAATATATAGTCGGCATAATTTTCTATAACTTTGTCAAATTATAATTATAATGTACAACCAGTGTATACTTTTTATGAATTTAGGTTATTTAAATAAGATTACATTTATTGTAAAATAATTATTTTATGGGTGAAAAATATAACGATACCAAATTATAGCCAAAATTACATGGTCATACTAACTTTTTTGTTATTTACACAAAAATATCAATTTTAATTATAAAATAGGCAAAAGGTGTGTGGTAGAGTTAATTAATGCTTATGAAAATGTAAGAAAAAAGTACACTTATAAAGTAAAATTGTTAAAAAAAAGAATTCTAATGTGTATATCATTACTAAAACCAAGAAATGTCATTTTTCTACATTAGTCAACCTTACTTTTTATACAACAAAATGTAAATTCTTTTCATATTATTTTTTTTAATACTTTTGAGTTTTGAAAAATTTCTTCCTTTTTGCAATAGCAATCAAATCAAATAAATTGATTTGATTGCGTAGTGATTGTCATTAGGTCAGGCAATCAAGATGTATATAGAAGTTACTTTTTGTACCTTGTACATATAAAAAAAAGGCTTGATTGTTTCATGTGTACAAAAATAATTATTTATTAGGAAAAAAGTGGGGGGTTTAGCAAAGTCTTGTATATCAAAAAAAAGTATAAAAATTTTCACTTACATATCAAGAACATTAGTGACCTACCAAAAAGAAAAAGTTGGGGAGTGTAAGAGAAGGTATTTGTCCAGAATAAATTTATGAATAATAATAATTTTGTGTTGATTTTGATACAATATGATAGAAGATGAGACCTAATAGATATGTAATAGTAGCAAAAATGATGTTAGTTTCTGTTAGCAAATATTGGTGAAAATTTTGTTATTTAAATAGTTACAACTTTTTTTTTGTGGTAAAAATAATGCTTTTATAAATTTAGTTAATGGTGCTCTAAATGTTTCTTTCATGATTATTGATGTTTAAACGTGAGGTTTTGCTTTAATGGCTATAAGATGAAATTAGTTACTGTGTTGATTAACATTTAAGGTGTATTATGATAGTGTTAAAATACTGTAAATCATACATGTTTTTTCGACACCCATGATGTATTAATACGGTATAACTTTGGATTTGAAATAAATTAAATTGAGAATAATTAATATTACTATTTTGGGGGTAAATTGGTGTATATAGTGGGGGCATTAACAAATTGTTTGAAGTTGGTGCTTTGAATGGTATTTTAATTGTGATAATCCAACTGTTGTGGCGTAAAGTTGATCTATATAATGGTGGCATTAGAACATGTTTGAAGTTAGTATTTTGGATGGTATTTTATTGTGTTAATTGAACAGGTATGGGGTTAAGTTGGTGTATATAATGGTGGCATTAACAAATAGCTTTCAATTTTTTTGAATGGTATTTTAATAGTGTGAGACATTGAAATATTGATTGCGCACCATATAATATTTATTGTGGTATATATTTGGTGTTTTACATAGTAATTATTGATTATAAGGTGGAAGGAGTGTTATATGATACATCATCAAATTATGATGATTTAGCTAGAGTCATTGCTTCTCAAATAGGGTTGGACACGACGTACGACGAGTTGATAATACAATATGTCGTAAATGTGCATTCACCGTCATTGAAAATCCACAATGACATGGGGGTAAAAGTCTATTTAGATCAGAAAAGATTCAACTCGAATTTTTTTTCAAAATATCCATTGTGTGTGACATATATTGATAGGGATGTTGAGAAAATAATGCACAAACCAAATGATTAAATAATGTTGCCACAAACACATAACAAAAATAATTTAACCAAACCACCAATAGATATATCAAAACATTAAGTCTCAGAATAAAAAATATTGTGCAACAATAAGAACACTAACCAACACATCAACAATCTAATAAAAATTCTAATCATGACTAACAAACCAAGCCACCAACAGTTACAAATCATAATGTTCATCTTTTTGAATACTACTGTGCATTTCAAAGCTAACCAATAATATCGGTAAAAGGAGACCAGTTATAATATATTTCACACAAAGTACTATTAAATTTTTTAACGACAGATCTATATATGAATTTCTATGATACTTTCTCTGCACCAACTCCTTCATTCTTTAATCTTTCGCATTGTATTAACTTAATCTCATTAAGTAAATTCGTGAAACATTCATATATGTAAGCTTTTAATTTTTCAATTTACGCTTCAACCTTGACCTCTAAAGTCAAAACTAGGTCTATAACAACAATGTGAAGTGCTCTCAATGGAAATAACATCACTTTAAAATCTTGGATTTTTCATAGTAGGTGTGCGCTTCATAGTCATTCTTCCTTTGCACTAGTAAAAGAACACTACATAGAGACTAAAAAAATAAATTATAGCACATATACAATATTTCAAATAAACAAAAATTTTGTTTCAATAGGTGAATAACCTTTTTTTTTTTAAAAAAAGGATTTAGTGCGAATTACTTGGAATGTCGCAGATATGAAGAGTTTAGAATAAATTTTAATTTTGCTTCAATGAAGACTTTTTAGTTAAAAATATAAGAAGTGAGGGTCGAAAAATTGAAAGAAGCGTCTGCTGACTGAAAAGTGTAGGTGTGCCCTCCATAGTAATTCTTCCTTTGCATTTGTGAAAGAACACTAGATAGAAAGAAAAAATCATTCAAAAACAAAAAATTTATAACGCATATACACTAATTCAAACAAATAAAAATTTTGTTTTAATATGAGAAAGAAATTTAAAAAAAGGGGTCTAGTGTAAGTTACCTGATGATGTAGACGGATATGAAACTTTAGAAGATATGTTGGTTTTTTTACAATGGAAAGTTTTTGGTTCAAAATATGTAAAAAAGTAAAGCTGAAAAAATGGGAAGACCTTTTGGTTTAAAAAATGTAAAAAGTAAAGATGAAAAAATGAGAAGATGTGTCTGGTGGCCGAAACAACACATCACTTGAGGCACTGCATTAATTGATGTAACAACCAATTAGAATTTAGTTAATTAAAAAATATAAAATTATAAAGTACAACTTAATCAGCTTTTTAATGGTGTATTTTGATAATGTAAATATTAGTTTGATAAATAAAAAATTATGGGTAATTTTCCCTTCTTAAATCGATATTCTTGTAATTTTTTCTTATTTTATTGTATATATTTAAAAAGAATTCCTATAAAAAAAAATCTCTATTAGGGGTTGGGGGGTTTGGAAGGGGGAGGGGAGGGGGGCGATTCGACATATAGGTTCAACTCCTACATAGAATTAAGAAATTTTATCAAATTACACATCTTATTTTAATATACTCTCAAATATTTCCTACCATTTCAAAATATTTTCAAAATTTCTCTTTTCCTTTTTCACTCTACGATACATTCCATTCCCATTACCAACCCTTTCTCAACCATTCTAAATTTACTCCTAAAATTAATCTCAATTGCATCAATTATTTTCTTTTTTCTCATCAATTTGAACTACATTATCTTCCTCTCCTTCTATTTCAAATTTCAAGAAAGGTATGTTAATTTTATCTTTCCCACTCCAACTTCATATAAAATTATTGTCATTTTTTTTCTTTTTATTTCATATTACTCATACACATGGATAATCCTCCATCCCTTAATTTTAGGTTCACTCAATTAGGAAAAGAAAAAGCTATTTGAGATGGTATTTATAACTCTGATGATGAAGCTTTTCATAAAACAGATCCAAACATATTCATGATTTACTAACCAAGAAGAAAATAAAAGGAGTCCTATCGAAGAAGGATGAAACTACAAGTTCAAATCCTCCAGTTCCAAAAGCATCAAAAAAGAGACGAAAAACATACTGTAACTGTCTAACCCTCTTTACCTATGGTTCGATTTTACAAACCCATTAGCTAATCAACATCCTCAAATTTATTGGTTGATTCATAAACACAATGTAGTATTTCATAGGAGTAGTATATATCTAGTGTATTTTTTGTATATTTAATTTGTACACAAAGTGATTACTTGGATATCTGATACATATGTATGATTGTGTATTTTTAATGTGTATCATCTTTTACTCAATGGTATGGGTTGATGAATCTATTAGCATAAATATAATCATTATATCATAGTTAATGATACTTGTATAGAGAATAAAATAGTTGGATGCATTGATTCATGGGAGTAGTATTTATTTAGTGTATTTTTTGTATATTTGATTTGTACACAAAATGATTACTTGGAAATCAGATACATATGTATAATTTGTACATTTTTAATGTGTATCATCTTTTGCTCACTGGTATGAATTGATCAATCTAGTAGCCTAAATACAATAATTATATCATAGTTAATTATACTTGTACAGAGCATGAAACAGTTGGATGTATCACACAATACAATATACATTTTTATTATTATGAATTATGCCAAATTATTTTTTTATAATTTTATGGTACATAAATATTCTGGTTAATTCATAAATATGATGTAATGAGTGATTTTTTTTTTTGTATAGCTGATTCATATTTAAAAGTATTAATTAGGGTATATGATACATATGCATATTTTTTGCATTTTGATGTATATCACCTTATACTGACTGATATGAGTTTGTGATTCTCTTAGCTTAAATATAGTCAATGTACCATATTTCAAGATACATAAGGTGATCATGAAAATCTAATGGATGTATCAAATAATATGATATACACTATCATTATTATGAATCATGTTCAATCCGTGTTGTTTAATATATTTTGCTAAACAAACAATGCACTTTAAGTTAATGTATCTTGATTTTTAATATACCATTCTTGTTTTTGCGAGGTTTGAATTACGGAATCAAACAAATTACATCCAATCCATTGCGTTTTGGTACTACACACCCACTTTTGTAAATAATACAAGCATCATTAGGAGAAGAAAGAATCAAGTTATTTAAACAAATAATTTTGGCCCTTACCTTGATATTATACAGTGTAATTTTTAAGTTTAAATCATTAAATGTTTATTGTTGCTTGATCTAGACCAAAAAGATTTAAATGAATCGTATGTTCAACACAAAACAGGGCAATGTCATTTATTTTTCTATTAGAAAATTCTCTATCTTTACTGATTTGAGATACATCAATAATATAAATGATTTTGATACCAGATTGACACTCCAATTAGGTTGATTGAAAAATATTTCCTTGGTGCATATTCACTGTCAACAAAAGGAGTTTAGTTCAATGTTTTGTGAGAACAATGAAGATATTGACTAGATGACCATTTTATATTTTTTATACACTTTTGTATTTTTTTAACTTGTCGATACATTAGTGTCAATATCTGATTTTAAAATGATAGAAAACGAACATTATCAACAATTTTAATGAGGTAAACTTTCATTTACCAAACTACTAAGAAGTATTAGGCAAAAATTCACAACAGCCAAGCAGATGCGAATATATGGCATAACATACACATTGAGTGTATGGATGTATGAATGCGCATCACAAGTTCAATCCGATGTTGTTGTCAACAATGGAAATAATATTCTTAGGATTTTGAGCTGGAGAGATATTGGAGTCAAGCCTATACATTAGACCTTTCTGTCTATCATGTTTAGTGAAATAAATTTCTCATTTTTTGTATATACTCTTTTTCAAAAATGTGTTTCTATATAGCTAATTTTTAATTCACAAATGACAGTGAACGTATCAACATAAACGACGCATAAATTCTGAATGTATCAGAATACATGATACATAAAATAGTATGCCTTGTGTCATGTTCATCAATTAATGATACATAACAATTCTTTCATGTTTTAATTTTTTTTATCATAAGTATATCAACATTGTGCCAATACAGGATGAACTGACAGCACTAGATCTACTTGGAGCTCAATATGTTCCTGCTATTGAATCTTTAACATCACGTATTATAAAAATTTTAGTTGTAAAGCATGGTAAAATAAAAAAATTATAGATTTTGAGAACTTTACTTCTGAACCCCCAAGCAATTACTAAGGAAGTCCAAGCATGTTGAAACATCACCATACTTAGAACAAACATAGTTAGAATAAACAAAGACAATTTCATTTTAAGTCTTTCCAATTTAAACATAGTCATCTGACAGCACATCACCCAATGAGCTGAAATAATAACTTAACTATCAAACTTATCATGAAGATACAATCCAACCATCACGGAGAAGCAAACCTCAACTCCCCTAACCGGGGGACTAAGAATAGGATTCAAGCAAGGAAAATGATCAATAAATGGGATCTGCAGTGGACCACAAAGGCCAAACCTACTTATGCACCCTTCTCTCAACATCAGCCCCACACCAACTAAGCATAACATGGGGGAACAAAAAGGAAAAAGAGTTAACTAATAAAATTTCTAGAATACCTACAATACCACCAACCAGGGCAAGTCAACTAATCTCAAAACATACAAGACACTATCCTACCACTAATGCAACATAACAACCAAGCTTACATGATCCATTACTAAAAGAATTCACCTAGGAAAGATGAATACATACACATAATTTCAAATAAAACTATCATGGAACCACTATGTAAAAAATCAGGTTAAGTAAGCAAACCCACAAAGATCCTAATAAAATAATCATCAAAATCACATAGTGAATTTAACTAGTCAAGTAAGCATCAATGGGTACAAAGATCCCAACACCCAAGCACTACAAGCAGAAAAAGGTCCTAGAAATAAATTTATGCAAATTTGATCGATACTTGGAACCTTATCCTTTGTTTGAATTATGAGAATATGGGATGGAATGCGCCTGACCTCAAACTGAACATTTGCACCACTAGATGTAATACCCAAGGTACCACCTCTGACCATAGGTGCCATAAACGTCAAAGGCGCAGATGACTGTGCACTGATCCCATATTGGGGACACTTTTTGAATCAGTGGCCAATCCCCACAAGAAATGCAACCTACATGAGCTAATGTCTAGTGTGGAGGATAGGACGAGTGGCCATACCTACCCTTAACTAAAAATCATGTCTGAAACATTGGGGACCACCCATCGTCGACTGTCCTAGGGCCTTATGAGCCTAATCATGCTAAATCTGTTGTATGCAATGTGTGACTATAGGATAATCCCTAGAAAAGGCCCTATTTCACAGCATGTATAATACCTCCCATTAAATGCAATCTGTTGAGATGGTCGAGCTAGTATTGAAAGAACCTTAGGACCTGAATGCTTAGAAGGCATACCCTGAGAAGTCTATCGCGAACTTTGTAAACCATGGGCACCATAAACTATCACAGAATGTCTTGGAATTTGAGGTTCTTCCATCATCGGTCTAGTAAGTCCAGAGTAAAAATGACCCTCCCTAAGAAAATGCCTACCTTGGAGTAAGATGCTACCACTGCTACACTGATAATGGATTTCTTACCGCAACCTTTATAAGTCTCTATACACGAATGCTCTACGGACCTTACATAACTAACCACACAAGGAAATGTAAACCCAGATAATATCATATGTTATGATGCTAGACATCGTGTCACAGTCAATCCACAAATAAATTACTAAGTCATGTCGTACTCTATAGGAAACAAAGTGGGATTCTGTCTAGTCCACTCAAGAAATACTCAGAAACTCAATTACATACTCAAAAACTGATGAAGAACCCTATTGAGGATCTACAAGTCCAACTCTAGGCTGTGAGCCACTCAGTGCACCCAATACTACTACTGTCGAAACGCCTCAGAGTGTACTTCGAAAATGCCCATAATTGTAATTTTCATATATCTCAAAATTCATGCGTGAAATCAAAAATTCGATTTCATATTCTTGATCCGGGACAAAATTAAGTGGTAAATGGGTATAACCCGAAATTTAGAAGACCCGTAGCCAAAAATGATTTTCACAAAATTTTCGGAAACACAAGCTGTGTGCGATGGCTCCGTGATACGGACCCATCGCGGAGCTGTGTTAGCTTTTCCTTATTTTTTGTTCCCCATGCCCATTTGCATGTGAAATATTCCATGCTTAGCCATTTTTCAACTCTATATCACTCAAAAATCCTCTCTAAAACCTCTCCAACACTTTATCAAACTTCCCATTCAAATTTGAAGGATTTTAAGCGTAACTTTGAAACTCAAGGATTCTCTTCAAGCTCCAAGTTCTCTTTAAGCTCATCTCCAAAAAATCCAAGTTTGGGATTTATGGGTTTCATCCTTTGGGTCCTTTCAATAATGGAGTCCAATCTTCCTTTTTATGAAAATTACATATTTTCAAGTTGTTTTACTTATAGGTATCCATTGTTACGAAACATGAGCATAAATTATGTTGGAGTTTTATGAGATGTTGATTGATTATGCATGTCTATCTATTTCAAGCTTATACTATGAATTGGATTTGTCTATTTAGATTATGCATGTTTTGAGCTAAGGGTGTTTATGGACCGAGTTGGTTCACATTTTTTAAATATCATACCAAACCATTTGTGTCGGGTTTTTAAATAGAAAAATTAAATCAAACCAATAAAACTCGGGTTTTTCAACCTCGGGTTATTTCGAGTTTTCCGGTTCTTTTTTTTTTTAAAAAAAAAATTCTTAGATTTTTTTTTTTAAATTCTCGTGTTTTCAATTTTTTTCTTGATAAGAAATTATAAAAATATATAATTAACTTATGATTCAAATATTTTTTTGGTCCTACCAAAATACAAATATCTAAGATTCTTTTTAGGAAAAACACAAAATATGATATTGGTGAAGAGATAAAAATATTCAACAGAAAAATAATAATGAGATTGCATAAAATAAATATTACAAAGAAATAAATCATAATGAAGATGATCATAATTTTAAAGTACTAAATCATGCTAAAACAAGTTATAATGAAAAGTATCATAACTTTAAAGTATTAAATCCTGCTAAAATAATACAATAGATACTTATTAATTGCATGAGTAAACATTGAAGAAAATTAATTAAGTTATGCATTTTAATTACAATGTAAAACTAAAGAACAAATATTCATTATTATTGTCATTCTTAGTATTTGGTTAATTTTTTTTGATAGATATTACAATTTCTTTGATTTTTGATTTGAGTTTTAGAGTTACTAATATGAAAAATCTATCTATCTATATTTTATAAAAAAAATCAAAAAAGTAATTATCCCTACTAATATCTATGGATAAATGATGTCGGGTTGGTTTGGTCTTGGTTGATTTTTAAAGATAAAATCAAACCAAATCAAATATAGTCAGTTTTTTTTCATTCAATATTAAATCAAGTCAAATCAAACCACTTGTCGAGTTTTTTCTCTCAAGTTGACATGATTTGCGATTTGGCTTGGTTTTCGATTTGGTTTTGTCTACCCCTATTTTGATTTATGAAACTATGATCTATTATGAGATTTGATAATGGATTTCAAGGTATCTTATATGAGGGTTTTACTATATATTGGTGGGTTGATTTAGTTGAGTTTTCTCATATTATTTCACTCTTGAATTGGATGATTTTGAACTAGCATTATAAACTCACCAAGTCTTTGATAAAATATCTTGACAAGGATTCTCAAGTTATTGATGATCTATTACATGGTTTACAAATCAAGTGACTTTATAATGATTAAGAGCTTACATGTATGCATTGAATTCATGAAAAGTATCTATAGTGTTGTAAGTAGACCACACAACTTGTTGGGAGGTGACATACCCAACCACCTCGTTAAGGGTGACATGCCTCAAGCATCTTATTGGGGGGGAGGGGGGGTAGACATGCCCAATCACTATGTTGAGGGGTGAATACATTGATCACCTTGTTAGGGGTGACATGCCCAATCACTATGTTGAGGGATGGATACCTCAATCACCTTGTTGGGGGAGGGAGGAGGGGGTTACATGCCCAATGACAATGTTGAGGGGTGGATATCTCAATCACATTGTTGGGGGATGACATGCCCAATCACCTTATTGAGGGGTGGATACCTCAATCACCTTACAAGAGGGTGACATGGCTTGGATTCCAAGTAGCAGTTCGCTTGATCTATGTTGGTTATGGTCTCTTCCCACATATGTAATATATATTTTACAAATTATATGATTTACAAGCATGTTTTACTTTAAGCATTGATCAAGCATGGCATATTGATATTATATTTATCATTGCTTATGATTATGCATTTTGACTATGTTGGTCTATGTCATATTGCATTGCATCCTACATACTTAGTATAGGTTATCATATAAGGACTGAAGAACCTCTCAATCATCCTCCACGTGACTAGTTCGGTGCTTTGGAGATAAGCTTTGGTGAGTCCTCAAGTCCCAGGACGCAATTTATATTACTCTTGCTATTTGCTATTTCCTTATGTTGAACACTTGGTACTATGAGGGTGAGCCCGAAAAAACGTCTTGGCCCCCGCTCTACTCTATATTAGAGATGTTGTTGGATAATTGATGTACTTATGCTATGAACTTGACCTATCAATGTTTTATGACTATCAAAGACTTTCCTTAGCCATGTTTCCCTTATTTATATCTTTTATTGTTGTTATTTTGCTTCCTCGACCAAGGATGTGTGATTAATATGCTAAAAGACTTATTTTGAGTTGCTTCGATTCCCCATTCATCGTGTCACGTCTAGGCCCTAGGCTTGGATCGTGACACCTACCTATGGTGTATCCTCATTGAGACTCGAAATCTCCATTATTAGATTCAAGCGAGTTGAGGTAGTCGTAGATACTGTCGAAGTCTATGCCATCTCTGAACTCTCTGACTACTGAGGAACATCTCTGACCTCAAGGTCTCTCCTAACGGAGGCCCAACCTAGCTATGAACTAAAATCTGAGTAGTATGTGCTTCCACTCTATTTTTTTCCATCAAGGAGCTCGTGCGATCCATATAAGAAAGAGTGAATTCTAAGAAAGGTATTTAGAGATTGATCAAAGAAATTTCACACTATTAAGAATCAAGAATGAAGTTTCTCTAAAATACCCTATATCCTTTCAAAGATAGGATATTGATGTCTCTACTTTGATCTATAGGACTCTAGTAGACACTTGCTCTCATACCGATGATACCAGCTAACCTAAAGCTCTTATATGCCATAACTCAATTTATCAAGTTGTGATGTCACATACTATTAACCCACTAGTAGGTAAGTTTAACTGTATAGGCCAGAGCCATAGGCAGTGGACTGCTATAAGCGGAAGAAAAAAAACAAATAATAATAATAACAACAACAATATAATAATAATAAAGGAAGAACAAGAATGATAGAACAAGGTAACTTCCAAAAACTGGTATCAATTGATAGTTGATCTTCTAGACAAAAAAATAAAAGAGTACAAAGCTTTTAAAGATATAACGGAAAAGAGTCTAATTTACCCTTCAACTATGTGAAATGGGTCAAATATATCCTCCGCTAACCTTTTGAGCCAAATATACCTCTAACATTAATAAAATGACTCAGATTTACCCTTCAATTTAATGGAGATATAATTAATTTTTTATTAGTGTCGTGGCACTTTTCTATTGGATAATTTAAAATTTTAATAAATTTAATTAAAAAATACCCGATCCGATTAAACTGATCGATGACCTATATAATACAAAGCAAAGACTAGTCCAAACCACCATAGAGGGAAATAGACAACTCTAAACAACAAGAGCTCACCCAAGTCTCTAAATTTAGAGAGTTGCTCTGCATGATATTCAAATCAGCAAAGAAAATCTGTACTATGATTTGCAAGGAGTAAAAGTGCAGTATGAGTCCAACTAGCGGTACTCAGTAGGCATAGGGCGACCTATCTCTAAATATAAAGCAAGTATAAAGATCATGTAAGCATGAAGCATATATTATAGGTAACTAAAGTAATAATAAGAAGCTAATAGTAGGAATAAACTGAAATAAGGAGAGAAAAAAAGGATGCAAACAATGGTGCAAAAGACATACCTGGTGGCTCCAACCTAGAACCTAATCATGAGGACACCCTACGAAGGAGGACAACTCAATTTGAGGAGTCCTAATTGACTATTACACAAATATCAAATAAAAGCCTTGAGCACCATGTCAAGACAATCCTTGCATAAAAAGATTAGATAAAGAAGAACAAAGGCAATAACTACCTTCAAATAAGAGACCATCCTTTATACTGCCACAAGTTCACAAGTAGTCAAACAATACCTTATCAAGCCTCTTTTTGCCTAGAAGGTTCACATCAAGCAAACAAAATTCATACTACCGACAGGTACAAATAAATATATTGGTGATTGACAATGCACATGAGTACAAATTATGTAATAAAAATCAATAGTGCCATGTGTCTCATGCCAAAGTATATACATCTACTTCCATCCCAGCCTAGAAGTAGGACCCATACGCCTCTCTTGGATCGCCATGAGGGGCTCGGGAATGCCCCTATATACCTGCCTGGTTTTGATCTAGGTATTATCTTATTATATATCAATATATATTTAGATCTACTCTGCCATGGTGGTCAGAGATAATAAATCAAATTAGTATAGAAAGGGTTGGGGATTTACCGACCGAGCCAAAAATATAATAAGTGCATGCCAGATGCCTCAGCTAAAACAATATATAATGAGAGAATCCAGTTGCCTACAGTCCAAGTCTCAAGTAGTAAAGGTATTACGACACCCATTTTGAAAATTAGTAGAAAGATAGCATGGTTAAACACCTAGTTTTCTCATAATAATATTAGGAACTAATGCATGCACCGGGGGGTGTCCTACAATTATGCATGGATAAGTAATGAATTTAATGCATGGCATCACTAGTATCCAACCAATATTCATAATCATATACAAGTATTACTATAAGTATCTAATCCTTAGAGCATAGAAAACAATTTGAAAGTACCATAAATCTCTGATCAAGGCTTAAGACTTAGATTTATCCTGCAAAGTCAAGAATAATACTAAAAGGAATCTTAACTATAACTAAGTAACAAGAAGAAAATTATAAAGAAACAAGTGCTCAAAAGTGCAATCAATAGCCTTCAAATCCGACAGAGAATATCTCTCTCTAATGATACAAACACAAATAACTCTGTCCAACAACTATAGAGAAAACATGAAGAAATCTAGTACTTAACTCGAAGATAGAGACAATATTTACTGACAAGACTAATTAGGTGAAAACCATGATACTAAGGCTATATCACAACTTCTGTACTTGGAAAGGTTACTAAATCTTAGAATGATTTCCATAATAAGCACTAAAAGGATTAAGGATAAACCCGAAGGTCATTCTAGAGTCTAACTAGGCCTAGGACTACACATCTCGACAAACCACTACAAATAGGCTAAGAAGGCTAAACTAAGGAATAATAAACAACTTTATCATCCATCTAAGAATTCTATTGGGAGAACATAGTCTAAGGCTCTGACTGGGGACAAAGAAAGAAAAAACAAGGATTGAAACCTAACTTGTCAAATACAATCCAAACTACAAGAAATTTATACTAAATAATATCTTTAAAAACTCAATCAAAAGAAAGTAAAACATACCCTGCCTCAAAATCGATCACGTGTACTCCAAATTCACTCCACGATAGTTGTTCATGCTCGAAACAACTCCCAATGTCATTGAACTATCAAAACATCGATCTATATGTCAATACCAGTATTTTGACACTAAAATTATAATTTTCAGAATTGAATCCAAAATTAGATAAAAAATGGGATTGTGAAACCCACAATGGAAATCTTAAATCAACTCCGTAAAAGAGTTCTAAATGCATTATAGAGCTTGTACCCCAAAATGAGAGAAATTAGCCGAACAATCAAAACTACCATTAAAACTTAAAACCAAGTTAAGGCTACCCCTTTCAGGCAAAAATTACCTCAAAATAATGTCTTGTATGCTTCCTCAAACACCCCCATACATAGCCATGAAAAAACTAAAACCAACACATCTAGAATCACTTGATCCAGAGCTCTTTGTCTAAAGATATCAAGTTTTAAAGGTGCAAAAATGAGTTGAAAATGGGTTGAGCAAACATAAATATCAATCACTGAACTCCTCTGCGAATGCAGGACATGATGTGCATACACAGAGGTCAATCTCTGACCTTTTTGCAAATGCAGGACTAAGTCCGCGAATGGAGAGGTAAAACCTCCCTTTTCTCCTCGAGCACATGAACTTTAGTTCGTAAACGCTGAGAGAAACCAACTCCTCTTCCACGAATATGAAGACCAAATCAAGGTGTAATAGTAAGGGTTGCACCAACTGAACTTTAGGAGTTGAAAATATTCTGATATGGTGCTCGAGATTCGGTTGGAACACCATGTGCCCAAACAAACTATGCTACCCCATCGAATTCAACATTCTGAACTCAGTGACATAGTTAAAATTTTCAACGGAGGTCATCTCAATAAAAAGTAGGTCTCACGTCCAAGCATCATTTCGGAACCAATATTCACAAAGGGGCTCAGAATGAGATCGAAGCCTCGAGACATGCACAAAAGGTCATTTTAGACCAAAGTGAACATTCTTGAGCTAATCGCGCTGTCAGAATTCTCATTCGAGTGCAATTTCTAAGGATGTTGGCCAAAGTCAGACTTAGGCCAACTCTGAAAAGCTAAAATGCTAGATGGCTTAAACACGTACCGAAGCCTCAAAACTCGGGTCCACCGCACTTCTATCCTAATTTGACCATTCCAAAGTTGATGGAATTGTCATAATTTCATTTTAATTCCGTTCACCTATATTCTTAAATGAAGTCAAGTTTTCAAGTTATATTGACCCAAAAGTATGAAAAACTGTACAAAATCTAAACGAACAACCAAATAACCGAGCTATTAGTGCAAGCAACTCATAAATGATCTGGGATCACTACAGAAAAGTTCTACATGCTGAGATTTTATTGAGTAGGATGAAAATGACCAATAGGTCATTGAAGCCATATCCTAACTCTAGTGGAAAGAATTGTATACACATATATAATAAACTTCATATCAAATTTGAATTGGATGGTTCATTTTTTTAAAAAGGGACAAGAATACCCCAAATTTTTTGAAATGGAGCAAAAATACTCCTTCGTTAGGTTTTGACTCAAAAATACCCTTCAATTATATTTTTGGCTAAAAATTATCTTTTTCTCTAATTAAAACAAAAAAGGACCAAAAATGCCCCTGAACTATTAAAATAGAGTAAACATACTCCTTTGTTAAATTTTGGTTCAAAAATACCCATCCCCTAAAATTTTGCTAAAAGATTACCCCCCCCTCTCTAACAGAATGACACCATGGATGCTATCTGCACAAAAAGCACCATATGATTTGTTCACGTAAAATCCTATTTAGGGACCTAAGAGGTTTTCTCCTTGACTATGGGTTCGACACTAGCCTTTTCACATTGAAAGAGACTATCATTTCACTTACAAACGTCTCAAAAATCGATCTCTGAATGATAATATTGGTTCATCCTTATTATAATCGTTGTCTCCCTCTTGAATTAGTTTCTTGAGTTCAATAAGATCCAATTTTGTAAATTTTTTAAAACTTACGAAGCATGTATAGGAGTTATGCTCATGTTACCAATGTAACACAATCAATATAAGTTATTACTTTTACGAGAAAATTCGATTGCAACCTATAAATAAAAGTTATATTTTTAATATTGTAAAAGTCTGGATTACTCAAAGTCTGACAAAAATTGATTTGAAGATGAGTTGACGTTATAATTTTAATGAAAGAGGGATCTTTTAAATAATAACTCTAAAAATTTAATTGATGGGTATTTTTTAGCTAAAAACTAATGAAGGGTATTTTTGCTCAATTTCTAATAGTTAAGAGTTATGTTTGGCCCCTTTTCGTTCCTATTATGAAGAGGGGCATTTTTTAGCCAAAAGTTCGATGGAGGAGTATTTTTGAGCCAAAAATTTAACAGATAAGTATTTTTTACCCAAAACCTAATGGAGGAGTATTTTTACTCAATTTCAACTAGTTCGCAAGTACTTTAGGAGAAGAAATTAACATCCATTAGCTTAATTTCAAAAAGGTCGCATAAAATAGTCATTTATCATTTTATTTTTTGCTAATAAAAGTAGTAAGAAACTCTTAACAATACTAACATTTTAGCTAACAAAATTAGCTCCTAGCTTATGTGTCATTTGCAATTCTAAAAGACATCTTTTGCAATCGAAAGTTCCAGTGGACCAACCTAAATGGAAAAGCAACCTACAAACGAAGTATAAAAACTCAAAAACAACTCAAGGGGAAAATAGGTGCAATAATATTGACATAAAACATGCCACTTTGACTGCAGTGCTTCAAGTGGACCTTCAGGCTTCTCCATGCTTTGTTGTGATGTATAAAGTGTACCAATACCTTTTCAAGAACCCTATCAGCAAAATCAAAATAAGTACGCGCAATATAGGACAATGCCCATTTTTACGTGACACACAAGATTGGAGTTAATTTAATGGTTAAAAATATTGAGTATTATTATTTATTAATTATAAATTAAAGACTAAAATAATTATATTTTATGATACATTAAGAACTACTTTCCATCAATCTCGGATGGAGCCAAAGATTGACTATTTTTTGGCCTTGGAGTATGATGGAATAAAGCAAAATGG
>JAOTQJ010162912.1:0-27400 GCA_025642045.1 Solanum sejunctum | reverse complement strand
TGATGTTAAACCATGGTCCAAAGTTACACCCTTAACATGGATTTTATTCATAATAGAACTTTGAGAATTTCAACATCGAACCTCGTCTTCTTTTGGTTCGCGATTTTAAGCTAAGCAAGTAGCTGACTCACCTGCTAGCTTCGAAGTCCTACAAGCACCTTAATTCTCTCACTTCATTTTAAGGCCGTAATCCCCTCAATTCAACATAAATTTTATATTTGCTTGACCCTCTTAAGCGCTAGATGCACATATAGCCCATTAATGCCAGATTCGAGCACTTTTGAAAATAAGTGCTACTTTGACCAAACCGTGTCATGTGTCATTTCCATTATACTAGTATTGTAAGGTGTGGGGCGTTACATTATTACTATCTCAAGATAACCTTCCCTTCCACCAAATACTTATCTACAACATAGTAAGGGATAAAACTAGCATTAGCATCCAATAGACACATCTTGGCTGCCTAAATTACATAACAAAACAACACATGGGCAGCAAGCAGGTGTTTATAAACCCGAGCGTATTCCTTTAACCTTTTCGCCCCTAATCATATTTTATAATACAAATTAGAATGTACACATCATTTATAGACTATTTTAATGTCATAACAGTCTTACAATAGACTACAAAGCACAACACATCACAATTCCACACAATCTAAAAATGGACAGCATAACATTACCTTCCTTCGCTACATTTTGACGTCGGCAATTCCAAACCTGTTCCAACTCTAACCAAACTATTCCAGCAACATTTACACATAAAAACAGCCTTGAAACAGTTCCATAACAGTAACAAATCATTCATTAAGGATGTGACACAATAGCCTTACATCCTTCAGCCCACAAGTTCCAATTAACATGACACTCAAGATAACTCGACAAAAAGCACTTGTTAAATGAAACCAAAATCAGGGAAGCAAACTTAGGGTGATTTTTATGACTCCAACCATGTTACTAAAACCAAGTTCTCTTCATAATACAACCTACAAACCATAGAGAAATCACCAAAACAAAAGGAAAAGGTGCAAAAACTTTCAGCGCAGAATCTGTCCAGATTTTCCAGCACCAACATACTAGCATATACTTCTTGTTTTTCATAATAAAACAATAGTACACACATGTATAAAATTACTTATCACTACCTTCAAGGTGTAAAGCTTCTCCAAGAACCCTAGGGGAATTGTTTAGCTGCTTTACAAGGTTGAGAAAAGTTGAGAGAAAGTAGAGAGAGCAATCTGATTTTTTGTGAGGTCAAGTTGAGAAATGACTTTTGGGAGATGCTTTTACCCCTTTTTATAGTGTGATTTGGTTTAATTAATGAGGCATTCTCAGACTTATTTCACCAAGTAGGTGTGCAGCTCCTTTCTCCTTTCATTTGGACCTTTTGCGTCTCCAAATTGGTTGAACTTGGGTTGCCTATTTTCAGCTTTCTTATTCACTTGGGTTGGGCCTAAAGTATCCAAGAAATTGTGATGTCTTTGGTCCCTTTCAATATTCTCCTTGGACTGATCATATAGTCCCTTTATGATGCTAAAATATGGGCCAAAGTTACACCCTTAACACAAACTTTATTAATAATAGAACTTGGACAAATTCGACGTCAAGCCTCGTCGCCATTTAACTAACAAATTTAAGCTAAGCAAGTAGGTGACTCAACCTACTTGGTTACTAAGTCCTACAAGCACCTCAATTCTCTTACTTCATTTAAGGCTATAATCTACTCAACACAAAACATGTATACACTCGGCCCTCTTAACTGTTAGACACACATATAGCCCGTTAACACAAGATTCAAGCACTTTTGAAAATTCGCACTAATTTGACCAAACCATATAATGTTTCATTTGAATTGTACTAGTAGTACAAGGTGTGGGGTGTTACATCCTCCCCCCCAAAGAATATTCATCCTCGAATGTTAGCACAATTGGGTAGCTTAACCAAGTTTAAACCTGTACTTACACAAACTTTTGACAATATGTTAAGTATTCAATTATATGTACCTATTGGTGTCCTAATTCTGCATGTTGGACTTCCTCTGTAGCTTCACATAAGTAAGGGTACTTCGATTTCATTGCGTCCTCAGCCTTCAATGTTATTTCTTCTGCTCACTGGTTCCTTTAAAGTACTTTAACTGAAGCTATTTCTTTGTTCCTTTGCTTCTTAACTTGACGATCTAGAATAGCAACAGGTACCTCTTCATAGGTGAGATCTTTTGTAACCTATACATCCTGTATAGGAGTGATATGAGATGGATCACCTATGCATTTTTGAAGTATTGAGACATGAAAAATTGGACGAACTATTGAAATCTCTTGGGGTAGCTCTAGTTCATAAGCAACCTGTCTGAACTTCTTAATAATCTGATATGGACCTATGTAGCATGGACTCAGTTTTCCCTTCTTACCAAATCTCATAACCCCTTTTATTGGAGATACCTTTCAAAATACCCAATCACCTACTGAAAATTTCAGTCCTCTTCTCCTAGCATCCGTATATGATTTGTGTTGACTTTCGGCTGTTTCTAGTCACTGTTGTATCACCTTAACTTTTTTCATGGCTTGTTGTACTAGATCTGGACCAAATAAGGTGGTTTACCCCACTTTAAACCATCCAATTAGTGATTTACATCTCCTTCCAAACAAAGCTTTATAAGGTGCCATCTTGATACTCGCGTGGTAACTATTGTTATAGGAAAACTCAATAAGTGGCAAATGGTCTACCCAACTACCTTTAAAGTCTAATACACAAGCTCGCAACATATCTTTAAGTTTCTGGATGGTACGTTCTGCCTAACCGTCTGTTTGAGGGTGGAATGTTATACTCAAATTCACTTGTGTCCCTAAACTCCTTTGGAAGGACATCCCAAACTTTGCAGTGAATTAAGCTCCTCGATCAGATATAATGGAGATTGGGACTCTATGTAGCCTAAATATTTCTTTTAGGTATAGCTTAGTATACTATTCAGCGGTATAATCACTCCTCACTAGCAAGAAGTGTGCTAACTTTGTGAGTCTATCAACTATTTGGAGTCAAACTTCTGAGATGAGCGAGGCAAACCTGTAACAAAATCTATATTAATCATATCCTACTTCCATGTTAGAAGCTTTATACATTGGATATGACCTCCTGACTTTTGATATTCTATTTTCACTTGTTGGTAATTTGGACATTGAGCCACAAATTCTGCAAGGTCCTTTTTCATGCCTGCCTACCAAAACATTTCTTTTAGGTCATGGTAAATCTTAGTTGATCCTGGATAGATAGAATATCGAGAATGATAGGATTCTTCCATTATTCTATTTCTTAATCCATTAATATCAGGCACACATAATCTATTTTGGCAGTAAAGTACTCCATTTTGTGTAAGATCAAAGCCTTTTATGGTACCCTGACTCACCTTTTCCTTAAGCTATCATAGAACAGGATCCTCAAACTATTTTTCTTTCACCTCTATTACCATTGAAGACTCTGTGACATTATGTGCAATAACCCCTTCCTTTGGAGCCTCGAGAAGGCAAACTCCTAAACTAGCAAGCTATCATAGATCCTTAACTATTCCTTGATTTATCAAAGTTGGATCACCAGTATTCATGATTACCTTATGAATCCGAAAATCAGCTACCACCTTTTCTTTCCCCGGATGGTATAGTATATCAACGTCGTAATCCTTTATTATCTATAGCTATCTACACTATCTTAAGTTCAGGTCCTTCTAATTAAAAATGCACTATAGGCTCTTATGATCAGTATATATGTCAACATGGACCCTATACAAATAGTGGCGCCATATTTTCAAAGCAAATACCACTGCTGCTAGCTTGAGATCATGAGTTGGATAGTTTTTTCTCATGTGGTTGTAGTTGCCTAGATGCATAAGAAATTACCCTACCATTATGTATCAGCTTTGGTAGAGGTGCAAAAATAGAAGAAAAAACTTCAACAAATCTCCTGTAATAGCGTGCCAAGCCTAAGAAGCTCCAAACTTCTGTGGGTGTTGTTGGTCTTGGCCAATCTTTCACAGCTTCTATTTTTTGTGAATCAACCCTTATTCCCTCATCAGAACCAGGGTCAATTAATGCATATATATTATGTCAAAATATGGACAATGTACCTATGATTACATCAGGTGAAGCTTCCAAATTTTGTCGGCTCCCTAGTGCATAAGTGCAATTTAGACCCCGCTAGAGCTAGCTGCCCCTTTAACACCTCTACCACGACCCATAGGTACCTGCTGACCCCTACCTACTAGAGCAACTAATGATGATAATACAACAACTAACCTAGTAGGTTGTGTCATACGACCCATATGTCTCCTGCCACATTGTTTACAAGGCTGCCTAGGAGTCATTGGTTGGCCTGCCGAATAACCCTTTGTCCAGGCACCTTGCCCTTCACCTCATTAACCAAACTAATTACTTTGGTACCCTTGAAATTATGGTGGAGCACCAGCTGTAGTGTAGGAGGAGGATGGCCTAGGCAGTCTACTGGAAAATCGAAGCCTAAGCTCACCTTGGGGTGGTGTAAACTGCCTTGTAGATCTGGCTCTTTTGGCCTTCTCCCTCTCCAACTCTTTTGTCCTTCTCTAATGCCTCTTATCCTCTAATTGTTGTGCAAATGCCTATATTCTTGCTATGTCCATATCTTTGTTCAAGGAAGCAATGGTGCAGTCTCTATCCAAATACGTATCCAACCTATCTACATATCAGTGAACTTTGTCTGCCATTATAGCAACTACATTAGGAGCATACCGTACCAAGGAATTAAATTGGAGGCTATACCTCCTGACATAAACATATTCCCTTGGTGAAGATTTAGGAACTAATCTGCATTGGCCTCCTGAATCTCTAATGGCAAATAATGGTCAAGAAATGCCTCTTTGTACTCTTTCCAAGTAGTTGGAGGTACATCTATACCCTTAGATTGTTTCCAAGCTTCATACCACAATATCGCTATTCCCTTCAACATTTATGTCGCTAACTTGACAACTGCTATATCAATCACATGTATAATATCTAAGGTACGCTAAATCTGATCAATAAAGTCTTGGGGGTCTTCATTAGGATCTGACCTAGTGAAGGTTGGAGGGTCTAAATTAAGAAAATCACGTATCTTTGTACCAGCTACCCTAGTTGTACCACCTGTACCCATAACTGGACCTTCCTGCCTTTGACCTTGACTAGCAACTATATGGGTCACTAATTGGAATGCATTTCTTAGATCCTGCATAGTATCATCAATAGGTGGATGTGGGGGAATTTCACTACTCTCTGGTTCATTAGGAAGTAGAGGAGTTAGAGATGTCTGTGACAAAGACTCCTCTCGAACCTTATCTCATTGTCTCACCTGGTTGGGTATACCAACCACCACCTCTATTCCCTTCCATTTACCTTTATTATGCCTTGTTTCTGTCATACTTGCTGTACAAAACAATTTAGGATTAGACGTAAAACACCTATTACACTTGACTTTATGGAACGATCTGAAGAATAGAAAGAAAGTAACAACTCCTAAATTCCACGTAGCCTCCTGCTTATAACTGTGGTGCACAATAAACAAGATTCTACATAGGCACAGCCTTATAGACTCCCTAGGACAACCCATTCTGATATCACTTTTGTGACACCCCAAAGTCCCGCTGCGATAAGGCTCCGGAGAACCAACTAGTAACTATGCTCTTTCTATACATACTATAAGGGGTTTCTGCATTTGACATGCCTTTAAGAAGATAAACAGTGATAACAAGCCAAAAGAAAATGCATATTACTAGGCCGTTGGGGCCACGGTGTTCAAAGTAAGACAGGCCCCGGCTTAACAAACTATGCAATAAAAACATGTAAGCTCTAGACATATACAAAGCCCTGAAGCAATCTGGAGCTTGGTGACAGTAGCTGAATATCCTGTACTTCTACTTGGGAGATATACTAGCACTTGTACCTGTAGTATGAAATACAGGTCCCTCATAAGGGATGTCAGTACGAGATAATGTACTGAGTATGTAAGGCAGGAAACACTGTATATGATATAACAACTCAAGTGAAACCATACACTGGTGTAGCATAAGAGACCACCTTTAGTTATACTGTGGGATCATATGCTTTATGTTCTTTATATTGCTTTGCCTTTATTGTAAAATCTGTACTACAAAATCTATGCACAGCTATAATACAAATGGCCAACTGATCAGTGGTAAAACTATATCGAGTTTGTCCTTAGCTAGGTTATACTCAACCCCTCAAGTTGCCCCCCATTAATAGGATCGTCCCTTGCTAGGTTATACTCAACCCCTCGGGCTACCACCTATCAAAAACTCTATACTTTATCTTTCAATTACTTTTGAGATGATTCTTTTAGTGGACAAAACATTGGAGCTATAGGACTATATATATAGCATGTGACATGTGGATAATCACACAAGACAATATGACAACGAAAAGAGTACATTACCCAAATGATGAAATGCATATGAAATGGAACAACTTATGAACTTTCTTTTGTAGCAAGAACTCATGTGTGAGGGTGAAAGGTCGTACTTATCAAACACAATCAATGGAAGATGATCATCCCAACTACCTTTAAACTCCAAAATACAAGCTCTAAGAATATCCTCAAGAGCATGGATAGTTCTTTCAGCTTGGCCATACATTTGAGGGTGAAAGGTCGTACTAAGATTTACCTTGGTCCCAAGACCCTTTTGGAAGGACATCCAAAAGTGTGAAGTGAATTGAGAACCACGATCTTCTATGATAGACAAGGGTACACCATGCAATTTCACCAAGTCATGAATGTACAATTTAGCATAGTATTTGGGCCCATAAGTAGTCTTAACTCGTAGGAAATAAGAAGACTTTGTAATCCTATCCACAACCCTAAATAGAATCAAAAACCTTTATAGTTTTAGGCAACCCGACCACAAAGTCCATGTTAATTTCCTCACACTTCCAAGTAGGAATCTCTATATCTTGGGTTAGGCCACCCAGCCTTTGATGCTCGACTTTGACTTATTGGCAACTATGACAACCAGTCACAAATTTAGCAATGTCTTTCTTCATACCTCCCAACCAAAACACATCAGACAAATTTCTGTACATCTTAGTAGAATTGGGGTGAATATACTAGGAAGAATTATAAGCCTCATCAAGAATCTTCTCTCTCAAGCCATGAACACAAGGTACAAACAAACTACCTTAGTACCTAGGGGCACCATCTTCCCCTTGAGATAAAACCTCCACCTTGCCCTTGCTCACAAAGGCCTTCAATTCTAACAAGGAGGAATAAAAATCTTGATTTGCTTTTACCTAATCATCCAAGGAAGATTTTGAGCCATCAACAACCACAATACCACCATTACCAACCTCTTCCAACCTAACCCCCAATCTAGCAAACTGATGGACCTCTCTATCAACCTCTTTGTCCCCATTATCAATATGAGCTAGGCTACCCATAAACACTCTACTCAAAGCATCTGCTACAACATTAACCTTATCGGGATGATAATGCACAATCTTATCATAATCCTTAAGAAGTTCTAACCACCTTCTTTATCTTAAGTTGAGATCTTTTTAAGTGCACACATATTGGAGAATCTTATGATTGGCGAACACATCAATATGTACCCCATATAAATAATGACGCCAAAATTTTAAAGCAGATACCATGATGACCAATTCAAGATCATGAGTAGGATAATTCTTTTCATGCACTTTATGTTTCCTATAAGCATAGACTATCACCATATCATTTTACATCAAAATACAACCCAAACCAATCCGGGAGGCATTACAATACACAACAAACCCTTCTAACTCTTATGGTAGAGACAATATAGGAGCAAACACAAGCTTATCATTCAAGGTTTGGAAATGCTTTTCACACTCATTGGTCCACAAAAACTTAGCCTTATTTTATGTTAACTTAGTCATGGGAGAATCAATAGAAGAGAATACATTCACAAACCTTCGGTAGTAACCCAAAAGGCCAAGAAGCTTCTAATGTCCTATAGAGTCAATGGTCTAAGCCAATTTCTAATTATATTCATCTTTTTAGGATCCATCTTAATACAATCCCCCGACACCACATGACATAGAAAGGCAACCTCTTTCAACAAAAATTTACACTTCTCATAATTAGCATACAACTTCTCTTCCCCCAATCTTTGATCTTTGTAGCACTACCCTCAAATGAGCCATAGCTCCTCCTCACTATGAGAATAGATCAAAATATCATCAATGAAAACTATCACAAACAAATCAAGGTAGGGTTTAAAGACTCTATTGATAAGATCCACAAAGATAGTCGGTGCATTAGTCAACCCAAAAGACATAACCATAAATTCATAATGCCCATACCTAGTCCAGAAGGTCGTGTTAGGAATGTATCACTCCCTCACTTTTAGTTGGTGATACCTAGACCGAAGAGCAATCTTAGAGAAGTGACTAGCCCCTTGAATTTGGCCAAATAAATCATCAATTCTTGGGAGAGGATACTTATTCTTGATGATAACACTATTAAATTACTGGTAGTCAATGCAAATTCTAAGAGACCCATCCTTCTTCTTCACAAACAACACCAGTGCAGCCCAAGGTGATTGGATAGGCCTAATAAAACCTTTCTCCAACAAGTCCCCCAATTGCTCTTTCATCTTCTTTAACTTTGCCTAGGCAATATGGTAAGAGGGAATATAAATGGGTTGAGTAATGGAAAGTAGGTCTATATCAAAGTCTATTTTCCTTTAGAGAGGAACACTGGGAAGGTCATTAGGAAAGACATCAAGAAATTCACTAACAACCGGAACTAAATCTATAGGAAGGACTTTAGACTCAACATCCCTTACCCTCAATATATGATAGAGACACCTTTAGAGATTAACTTTTAGGCTTTAATGCAAGAGATAAACCTACCCTTGACCACTACATCAGGACTCTCCCACTCAAGGATAGGTTCATCTAGGAATTGGAATTTGACCCTACGGGTTCTACAATATATAGAGGCATAATATGCATGTAATCAATCAATCCCAAGAATAACATCAAAATCAACCATATCCAACTCAACAAGATCACAAATCAATATTTTATGCAAGATGCAAATAAGATAATTTCTATAGACCTTTATAGCAACAATAGATGTACAAATAGAAGTATACACCTCATAAGACTCACATAATAATTTTGGCTCAATATGAAACATTTTGGTAATAAGAGGAGTAACAAAAGAAAGAGTGGCACCCAGGTCTATCAATGCATACACCTCAAAATCAAAGACTTAACATGCCAATGATAACATCAGGCACCTTATCAACCCCTTGTCTCTCGGGGAGAGAAAAAAATTGATTGTGACTTGGGGTACCACCTTATTGGTCTCCTCTACCCAAAGGAACCACATAAGTACCCTAGCCTTGAGGAAGAACATCCTTACCATTGTTATGATTTCGTTGACAATCAATTATCTTCTCGCCTACTTTCCCACAATAAAAGCAAGTATTTGTATCCCTCAAGCATGGGCCACCATGACCCTTGCCACACTTTGGAAACACGAGTCTAGGAACCATACCACCACCTTCTTAGGGCTTTTGGTAGTCATTGGCAAAACTCCTACAAGGAGAATGAGAAGACCTTTGGCCTTGGTGAAATCGGCCACCTTTGTGACTTTGGAACTTACCATCAATATGGCCTTCTTGGCCTTGTTACCCCTTCTCTTCCTCAATTTATCCCCCTCTATTTGTTTGGTATAAGTCATCAAGTGGAATAAATCCATGTCACTAATCAACATAGCAGACCAGGGCTCCTCACTCATCAAGTCAGATACACCCATGACGAACTTGTTCATTCAAGACCTTTGGTCAACAACAAAGTGAGGAGCATATTTAGATAGTTGGTTGAACTTGATGGAATAGTCCCTCACACTCATGGATCATTGCTTCAAACTCATAAACTCCACCTTTTTGGCCTCCCTAAGCTCAAGAGCGAAGAAGAAGTTGAGGAAGGCCACCTTAAACTCCTCCCGTAGAACGATATTGTTGTTCCCTTTCTCCTCCTTCCATTGAGTGTACCACATTTGGGCCACCTCTTTAAGTTGGTATGCCACAAACTCCGCCTTTTCCTCTAACCTCACACCCATGATACCCAACACTTTTTATACCTCATTAATAAATTCATGGGAGTCCTCATCCACCTTAAACCCATTAAACTTCGGTGTGTTCACCCTCATGAAGTCCCTTACCCGAGATGCCAGAGTAAGGGCATAAGGGGCTTAGGCCCCTTGGTTGCCTTGGTTAGCCAAAACTTGAGATTACAAAGTGAGAGCATCCTAAAGTTCACCATTAGCCGAGTGTTCCATAGGTGAGCGGGCTCTTCTTCCTCTTATGCTAGGCATGATATAGCATAGCAAAGAATAATCATTAGAGGGAAAAGCATACCTTAACTTCTATAGCATGACATAGATCAAGAAGAAGAGACATATTTCCTAAAACATCTTATTGCCTCTTACACATAGTTGTGGTGAACAACATAATCATGAATAAGACTCTAATCAATACAGTGTGTTAGATACCAAAGACTATTAACAACTTAGTGCTCTGATACTAAGTTTTTCATGACCCAAGCTTAGGGCCTAGACATGACACGGTGCATAGGAACCCCAAGCAAATCCCTTAACATACCATTACAAATCCTTAATTGCGGAAGTAATAAAATTGCAACAAGAAATACTAAATAGGACTAAGGGACATCTTTCATATCATAAAGTATCAAAAAAGTCAAGAGAGTCAAGGCTCATAGCATCATTACATAATTGTCCAACAACACCTCTAAACACAGAACTTAGCGGGGGCCAATACAAGCATCTGGGCTTACCCCTATAGTTGAAGCAAACAATAAATAAAAGAGAGTCTATACATAGCATAAATCAAGAGAAGTTCTCAAAGTTGAGGACTCACCAACTTTCTTTGAGAGATATCACACTAGCCATCTGAAGTAGGAGGACGATCAAGTGGGGATCTAGTTCCTACATGGTAACATCATGTAGGCATAGAGTATGCATTAGTATATTTGAATGTACTAAGTATGTTGGATGTAATGCAATAATACATAGACAACATAGTCAAAATGCATATTTAGGCAATAAATGAGCATATAACAATATGACATGCATGAATGATACTTGGAGTAAACATGTTTATACACAAATTATATTACATATGTAGGAATAGACCATCATCGTATACCAAGCAACTTACTACTTGGAATCTAAGATAGACCACCCCTTAGAAGTGATTGAGGTACCAACCCCTTAATTGGATGATGGCTTACCACCCCTATCATAGGTAATTGAGGTATGAACCACTTAATTGGTTGAAGTATTACCACCCCCATTTTTGACTATTGAGGTACCAAACCCTCAATTCACTAATGGATTACCACCCTCATCTTAGGTGCTTGAGGTATCAACCATTCAATTGGTTAATGGATTACCACCCCTATCTTAGGAAATTGAGGTAGCAACACCTTAATTGTTGATGGCCTACCACCCCCATCTTAGGCTATTGAGGCATCACCCTTCAATTGGCTATGGTTAACTCACAACACAGTAAACACTACAAATGGAATCAACATATACATAACCTTCTTTTATCCTCATAAAGTCACTTAACTCATATACCAAGCATCAACAACTCTAGATACATTAACCATAGATTTTACCAAACAATTGGTGGGTGTATAAAGATAGTGTAAAACCATGCAATTCAAGAGTGAAACCACATAAGAAAACTTAATGTAAAAGCGCCCTCTAACACTTTGTAATACCATCATGTAACATACATAAAACCCTTCATCAAATCTCAAGATAGATGTAAGATTCATGCTTAAAACATTCTTAAACAATCACACTTTCACAAAAACCCAATGTAGTTCATAGTCAAATTCAAAGTAAGTAAGCCCATAAGCAAATAAACTTACAAACATGAGATTTAGGTAAAAAAAGAAGCTTGGGCACCATGGGTAAGATGACCTAATGGTTGAAACCCACCTTGACTTTGGAGAATTCTTGATGAAGGTTGGAAATAGATACTTGAAAGTTGAGTGAATCTCTTAAGATCCATATGAGTTTTGGGACATGAAAATTTGAGCGAAATATTTGTCTAAGTGTTTGAGAGAGTATTGGGGAATGTCTTGTATGATATAAAGGTGAAATATTCTAATTTTATATATTTTGACGCATAGAAATACTAAGGCCTAGGACTTAAAGGCCTTGGACCAAACAACAAAACTGGCAACTTTTTATCACTGGTCGGCGCTGTAGTCGCGTCGCCTAAGAGGCGCAGATCAAGACTGGATAAGGAAAATTTTGGATTTTGAAATTGTGATTTGGTTGTTCTAAGGTCAGGGTTAGACCCATTTTTTATTCATTTTTTTCCCTGGTCAAGAATATAGAGTCGAATCATTGATATCATGCACAGAAGTTGGATTAGATTCCTGGCACTTTTGAGGCATATTTTCGAGCACTTTTTGGGGTCGTTTCATTGGAAATCATGTAGCAGCCCTTTATAAAAGAAATGAATCGACCCCTACATCAAAGTATGTTTAAATGTACTAAGTATATGAAATGCAATGTATGAATGAAATTGTAATGCCATTATAATTAAACATAACATATGTGCATACATAAGATAAAAAATCATGAGATAAGCTAAAACATGCATAACGAAAGGTCAATATGAGACAATGCATAAGAAGTGCATAAAAGGAAGACGTGGCATAAGATCATATAAACTTCTAGGAATGGATCACAACAAATATTAAGGCAATATGTGCTACTACATAGAATCCAATGAACTCCTTCCATTAGGGAAAGGCCAATGATCTCTTTCCATTAGGGAAAAGGGAATCTACTTACCAAGGTAGATGTCCAATGTAATAACTTTGCAACTGCATCTTTCATAACCTTTGGGCCTATGTGGATTCACTATCCTAACATAGAAAGCTTCTATGGTAGTACATATTTAGGGACATTGAGATTTAGATTCAAGAGATCATGCCTCAACTAACTAAATGAGTCCCAATCTCTAGTCTTCTCGGTGCTAAGTTATCCCACGAGTATCTTTAAAACATACTCTTAGAATTATAAGTAGCAGTCATAGGAGTAGGTTGAACTTAAGAATATTTATTAAACATGTTTTAGGGAAATAACAATCATACATATAACTTTGGTAAACTTTAACATTGAAGCTCTTCATAAATGCCCTTGTCAGAGTTATGATTCATAGGAAACTTTCATTGAAAATAAGGTGGGTTTAATTGATGCATGGAACAATCATAAATAACATAAGTCTTTGGAAAATATCCTTAAAAAGGAACATTGAAATTATCTATCATATCAAAACTTATCATGGTATCATTACCATATTTCAAACATACATATATTTTCTTAACAAAATAATCATTTAACTTTATGAGTGCTACATAATAATATAAGGATCATGAAACCATCATAATCATGCACTTTAAATTGAGGAACTTAAAGAAAAGATAAAAATGTATAATTATGGACTTTATGAGTGAAAAGGTACCCATAAATCAACTCATATACCTGGAGAATTAATGAGAAACGGGATTGAAGCCTTTGGGAAAGAAACCTTGAAAACCCTAGCCTTGTTCTTGCCCAATCTTGAGAGCCTCTTTTGCCTTAGAGAATTTGAGAGTGAAGAATGATAGGAATTAGGGCATGAAGGCTCTAATAGTTCCCTTTCCATTATCAAAACCACATACTATAGGAATAGGATTACGAAAAATGACCAAATTATCCCTTATTAAAAACTATCGAAAGCAACTTACGAAACCCCAATTACGAACCAGAGGTTGATTACGAGCTGTAAGTTCCCTCATCTGATGACACACCTAAAAATCTTAAAAATTGACTTTCGCTGAATTGAGAACCATAATCGATAGTACAGGCTATGAAACTACTTGTGGGCCATGGTTAGACTGATACAGTTCTTCCACAGCTAGCCAAGTTTTCTTCTTATTCCTGACCTTATTCCCTGAAACCATATATGGGACGTATCCTGGTTCACGGGATATTTGATAACTCTAAGTTACCTTACTAAAAGTCTAAATTTCTATCATGTTTGGGATCCCACTCACAAACACATCTATGGGCCATAAGGTATCCTATGGGCCATAAATTGGTCTGTGGGTTACCCTGCACTTGGAAATGTTTTCCCTTAATGAAGTTCTATGTTTATGAGCCAAACTTGCTGGTGGTATGTCATTTTATGGGCTATAAGTGATCTCATAACTCAGACTTCAGATCACTTTTCAAGTCAATGTTTCTGTACTCAGTGCTCCTAAACTAGGGTCATTATAATGTAGGTCCTTATAAACTGTAAGATGATTTAGTAATGTGTCTTATAGGTTAGAATTGCCTTCCGGTGTGAGTTCCATTCATTCGTTGTTCCATGTATCAATTTTGAAGAGGTTGGTGATCCAAGTAAGATTGTGCCTTTAGAAGGTGTTGAGGTTAATAAGCTATCTTGTTGTTCATGTATCAAACTTCTATAAAGCCCTTTTTCCCACCAAGTCAGCCTACCATTCCATGGTCATATTGCATGGTTCATGGAATTACTTATGGCTCATGGTTACCTTCAGGAATTGGTGTTCCTTCAAACTTGAGATACTGGAGTTGCACCCTTAGTACCTATGAATCCATGTACGACTCAAGCTCCATTTGACGACCTATAAAAATATTTGTGAACTCCACTTATACTTATGAAATTTTCTAGACCTCATTTCTTATACACTTTCGTACCTTCCAATATGTGGTGCCTTACAGTGTAATTGGATATGATGCAGTGATACTCTTATCTATTCTACTCTACTCAAGCCTAAAAAACAGATTCTTCATGACTAAATGGTATGAATTCCTTCATTCCTATGTCTTCATGTCATAACATGCATGCATTTCATAAAACTAATTTGAACATTGTTTCTAGCATAAATTTGATGATTTCATGTTTTCACATGCTAACCTTGCATTTTTCATTCATGTTGGGCTATTTCATGTTCATTTAGACCTATCCAAGCTATGTTCTTTCTCATTCGAGGATGAATGATCCCATGGAGGAGATGATGTGAGGAACTAGACTCTATAAGGCCTTGATGATAATAAAAAAAAAGATTCTGAGAATTTTTGGCTAGTGCCTTCTAAGGATACTTTCATGGATCATGAACCCATTCACTCGCTGTGATTATGGGTATGAAGATGTTCTTTGGAAAATTTCTAAGCTACCTTGGCTAGTTTCTATGTTTTCCATGAAGTATACTACAATGGGCACACACCACAGATCGTGGACCTCAGCACAAACCATCCTATAGCCCGTGAAGGGGACAAAAGCCTTGGCAGTACCATCTTGTCACTTGGACTACTTTCGCAAGAGGACTTCACAGCTCTTGAAGTGGTTCATGGTCAACCCTTCCTTAAAGGTGTCTTGTTCATTTTTCTTGTTCCATTTAAGTGATATCTTTTTTGTCTTTTCTAAACTCTAAGCTATTTTTGGATGTATTTTTAGTTTATTATCCTCCTAAATCAACCCCTATATATTTCCTAACATTCCATGCAAGACTAACACTTAGTTTCTCAATTTTAACTCCCAAAAGCACTCTCAAAGTCTTCACTAAGATTCAATTTAAGGATTCAATTAGGGGTTCATGGTTTAGCTGATTTGTCCTCAATTTCATCATTCTAAGTTAGGTATGTGGGATTCATTCATGATTTCTTCCAATTATGAAGCTCAAAATTCTTTCAGGTTTTTCATTCATTTTACTACATGATTCAAATATGCTTTTCATGATTTGACTTTAAATTGTTGAAATTATGATTTGAGTTGCATTCAGATGATGATTTAAACATGAATTAAGTCTTATTCTAATAAATCATATGGTTTTCATGAGATTTGAACTTACATGACTTGATGAACTTTGAATTCGTGCATGGGTAACATCAATTTTGATTCAAACTCTTTCTATGCACGGATTATGCATGATTCCCTCTAATTATCATGTTTTTAACTCGAATTTCATGTACCCATGTCTTACTATCACTTCTCATTACATGATCATGTATGTACAAGGCTTTTATATGAGGGTTTTGTTATGAACATAATTATTCTTATTGTTATGAACATGATTTTTGATACAAATACGATTATGACATGATTATGATTGTAATGATGATTATCATCTGGATTTGAGCCTTTTCAAGGGCATGAATACACCATCATGAACAACTTATTACTAAGTTATTCCTATGCATGTAAGCATGTTTTGAATTATGATTTGGCTTTTAAGCCCAAGTATGCATGATGATGAGTTTACAATAACTTATAATGATTTATTACTAGCATTATTACATGTATTTATTATGTATTCCATGGAATGATGACTAATCACCAAATTATATTTGAGTTAGGGGACTATCTCTAAAGGCCAGTATATAAAACCTACTCATCCATAACTATATGCCACTAAACATTCATGTTCTTATTTCCAAGATGGATGTCTATGTTTCATGATTCACTATAATAGGAAAGGCCCATAAGGTACATGTAAAGCACTATTCAAAATGGGTAAGGCTTGTAGAGTTGGGTATTGTGTAATTTTGCAAGTAATCTACTCATTCTCTGGTGTTGAATCAACATCAGAATTCCACATAATAGATCGCACAGTCTTGCATATCAGTTACAGCCACATTCCCATATATGTTTATATGTTATGACATTCATGCATCATGATATTGATGACATCTTGATATGGTAATCTATTCTATACTTCACTTATATATATATATATGTGTGTGTATGTGTGTGTGTATATGCCCTTGCTCATGTAGTATTTCAATGCAAGTTATTATTATGTCTATTTTACATGGAATACCCAGCATACTTCATACACTCAAATATACTAACACATACTCTATACAGGTGATCCTACCATTCATTTCCATGGCTAGGTCCAGGCTTTTAGATGATCTAGATTTGGAGAGTCCTTATGCTTCAAGAAAAGTCCTACAACCTCTTTTCTTATGTCATGTTTATGTACTAGACATAACTTTTCTTTATGCTAAGGGTGAGTCATTCCCATCTATGTTATGGTTTAGCGGCATTCGTTGGACATGTCACTTTGAGTTTAGACTTGTATTTCCTTTATGCTTTGCGTTCTCCAATGTTATGCTTATGTAATTTTCCGGTTTTTATGTTATTCTTCTATTGTTTACCTTGTATGCCTAATGTATGATAAGAGGCTTGGGTGAGGTACCTTCGACCTTCTCATTTGCCATTTTATAATTTGGCCTTGGGCTCGGGTTGTGATAAGTAGTTGTAAGACATGAGAATTTATATTAGGACCCTTGGGGATAGTCCCCTCACTCAAGCTCATTTGGTGCTAGGTAAGATCCCATAGATTATATAATCATGCAATATACATAGACTTTATCATAGTTCAGAATTCATCAAAATCATACTTTCATATAAAAGAGGTATTATACCTCATAATCATTTCATATAAAAAACGCTAGTGCATTTATATACTTCTCATAAAGTGTGGGGTATACACTCCATTTTATCATCATTATATATAAATTAGGGTCTTACGTCACTTTGATTAATATTATCATAAAGCCACTTCTCTTGAAATCATATTCAGGACAATTCATAGCTTGATCATAGGAATTTAGGGCAAATATGGGTTCAGAAAAAATTGAATCTTCTTAATGTGACAACAAAATTTGGATCGACAATAAATTTTCTCAACATTGAGACATGAAATATCCGATGAACATAACTAACTTTGTTGGCAAATCTAGCTCATAGGCCACCTTCTCAATTCATTTGAAGATCTTGTAAGGTACCACATACCTAGGACTCACTTAGCCCTTTTGTCCAAAATGCATTACATCTTTCATTAGTGAAACATTCAAATAGACCCAATCACCGTTATCAAACTCAAGGTACCTTCCTCTAATGTTTGAATATGACTTTGGGCGACATTAGGATGTCTTTAACCTTTCCCATATAACTCTCACCTTCTCCATAGCATCAATTACACAATCTTGTCCAATCAATGATATCTCTCCAACTTTGAACAATCCCACCAATGACCTATATCATTACCATACAAAGTTTCAAATTGTGTCATCTCAATACTTGAGTGAAAGTTATTGTTGTAAGAAAATTCAATAAAAGATAGGTGATTATCCTAACCAATATTGAAAACAAACACACTCACCATCAAGATATTTTCCAATGCTTAGATTGTTCTTTCAACTTACCCATCGGTTTGAGGATGAAAGGTGGTCTTAACTTCACCTCTATACCAAGGATATTTTAAAATAACTTACAAAAATGAAAAGTGAGTTGAGCACCACGGTCCGATATGATAGATAATAGAATCCTATACAATCTTACCAACTCTTGGATATAAACCTTAACATAATCCTCAGCACCATAAATAGTCTTCATAAGCAAAAAGTAGGTTAAATTCATCATTTAACCATAACCACCTATATTGAGTCATGTTATTTCCAAGTCTTTATCAAACCCGTAAATGAAGTCTATATTCACCTCCTCCTATTTTCAAGTAGGAATCTCAATGTTTTGGGCTAAACCACCTGATCTTTGGTGTTGAAATTTCACATGTTGATGTATTTCCAGACACCGTGCTATATCCTTCTTCATAATATCCACTAATAGACATCCCCCAAATACTTATAAAACTAGGTGGATCCTAGATGTATAGTATATCAAGAGTTATGAGCCTCCTCTAGAATTTTCTTCCTTAGACCATCAATATTAGGAACACACAATCATCCTTGGTAACAAAGTATTCCAACTCCTCCTTATGTGAAAATCTCAATCCTCTTATCATTAACCAACTTCTTCAACTTCACTAAAGTAGGATCCATGCATTATTTTTCTTTAAACTTCTCTATCAAAGATGGTTATGCCCCATTTTGCACAAGTAACCACCATTGCTTGAACCATTCAACCTCACACTCAAACGAGCCAAATGGTGCACTTCTTTGATTAACTCTTTCTTTCTATCCTTAATATGCCTAATGCTACCCATAGATACTCTACTAAGTGCATTAGCCACAACATTTGCTTTTCCAAGATGATACATCACTTTGCTTTTCCAAGATGATACATCACACTCATATGATAATCTATTAAAAGTTCCAACCACTCTTTTGCCTCAAATTTAAATACCTTTAGCTAAACAATTATTGAAAACTATTGTGGTTAGTGAATATGTCAACATGCACCCTATATGGATAGTGTGGCCAGTCTTCAACGCAAATATAGGTCTGGCAATTCAAGCTCATGAGTGGGGTGATTTCTTTAACGCACTTTCAATATCCTTGAGGCATAGTCAATGAATTTCCCATGTTGTCACGACCCAAGCATAGGACCTAGACGTGACACAATGAATGGGGAACCCGAAGGAACCCTAAACAAGTCTCCTACCATATCAATCACACGTCCTCAGTTGTGAAACCGAAATGAAAACATTAAGAGATATAAATAAGGAGAAAGTGATTAAGGGAAGTCTTTGATAACCATAAAACATTCAAGAGTCAAAATAATAGCATAATTACATCATTTGATCCAACAATACCTCCAACATAGATTGGGAGAGGCCCAAGACACTTTCTGGGCTCACCATTACTGTACCAAATATTCAAGATAGAGAGATAACAAAAGCAAGAGTAGCAAAGCCAGTGTCCCCAAACTTGAGGACTTACCAAAAGCTTATCTTTAAGATGCTAAACCAGCACATAGAGGATGATCAAGAGATGCTCTGGTTCATACATGATAACATGATGTGGGCATAGAATATGCATTAGTACATTTGAATGTACTGAGTTTATAGGATGCAATGCAACAAGAGATAGGTAACATAGTCAAAAATGTATACTTATAAGCAAAAGATAGTTATAATAACAATATGCCATGCATGATCAATACTTGAAGTAAAACATTCTTGTAAACATAAAACTTGAGAATATAGATGCATGTTTAGGAAGAGACCATCATCATAGACCAAGAAAACCAGTACTTGGAATCTAAGCCATGTCACCCCTTTGGAAGGTGATTGAGGTATCTACCCCTCAACATGGTAGTACGGGCATTTCAACCTCCGACAAGGTGGTCAGGGTACATACCCCTCAACATGGTAGTATGGGCATGTCACCCTCCGACAAGGTGGTCAAGGTACATACCCCTTAATATAGTAGTACAGGCATGTCACACACCGACAAGGTGGTCAAGATACATACCCCTCAACGTGGTACTATAGGCATGTCACCCCTTGACAAGGTGGTCAAAGCATGTCACCCCTCACAAAGTGGTTGGGCATGTCACCGCCTAATAATGTGTGGTCAACTTGCAACACTGTAGATATTTCTCATGAATATAATACATACATATATTGGCCTTCATCATCACAAAGTCACTTAGAACAATGCAATTCAAGAATCCTTAACAATACATTTTATCAAGCACTTGGCAGGTATGTAATGTTAGTTCAAAATTATGGAATTGAAGAGTGAATTCAATAGTGAAATCATATGATAAAACTCAATGTAAATTAGCCCACCAACACATAGTAAAACCTTCATGTAAGATACCTTGAAATCCATCATCAAATCTCATAATAGATCATAGTGAAAAAAAGCATAGTCACAATAGATAACCATCTCATAGTTTAAGCTTGAAATAGATAAACATGTGTTTCCAATAAACCTTTCAAAAAAACCAAACATAATTTGTAATCATAATTCATAAGAAGTAATACCCATAAGTAATACAACTTGGAAACATACAATTTAAATAAAAAAGAAGATGGGCACCATGGTGAAAGGACCCAATGGTTGAAGCCCGCATACTTTGAATTTGGGGATTTCCTTGATGAAGATTTGAATGAGAACTTGAAGCTTAAATAAAATTCTTGAGATCCAGAAATGAGTTTGGGACACTTAAATTTGGATGGAATATTTGGCAAGTGTTACAGAGGATTTTGGGAGTGTCGTAAGTGATATAGAGTTAAAAAATGACTAAGTGTAGATGTTTTCATGCTTATAAGGGCATGGGACCAAGATCCCAATGCCTTAGGATGAAATAGGAAAAAATTAGGAAGTCACAACACTTCTCCGCGATCGGTCCCCACGGAGCCAACGCAAATGCTCTATGGAAATTGCAAAGTTGGTGAAAATGAAATTTTGCTATGGGTCCTCTAAAATCGAGGTTATACCCATTTTTCACTCAATTTTCCCGCAAATCAAGAATATAAAGTTAGATTTTCTATATCATGCATGGATTATGAGATATATGGATATTACAATTACGTGCACTTTTGGTTTTTTTGGCATATTGTATCAAAACACAATCCAAATCTACACGTGAGGCATAATAATAAACAACAAAGTCCTTTGAACCTTCGAGCGATGTCAAAATAGAGGCTAAAGCAAGAGGATCCTTGAATGTTTGGAAACTTTTGTCATATTCACTAGACCCTGTAAGAGCACTCTATAATATCCTACCAAACCCAAAAAGCTCCTAATGTCTGAAGGAGACAAGGGTCTAATGCAATTCTTCACTACCTACATCTTCTTTGGATCAACACTAATAGAATCACCTGAACCAATATGACAAAGAAAATCCAACTCCCTTAACCAAAGCTTACACTTACTAAACTTGAAAAAAAGTTGCCTATCTATCAAGGTTTGTAACACAATCGGCAAGTGATCCTCATGTTCCTTTTTGACCCATGAATAGAACAATATATCATCAATTAACACAACTAAAAACATGTCCAAATATGATTTAAAGACCCTATTCATCAAGTCCATAAAAGCAGCGAGAGCATATGGTAACCCAAATGACATAATCGAAAATTCAGAAGGATTATACCTAGTTCTAAATGTTATCTATCGAATGTCATCCGGATTTACCATTTGTTGGTAATCCTCAAACTGAAGATTAATTTTATAGAAGTAGGTTGTACCTTTTAGCTGATCAAATAGGCCGTCACTCCTCGAAAGTGGATACTTGTATTTGATAGTTACTTTGTTCAAATGTCGATAATCCATCCACATCCAAAGTAACCCATCCTTCTTTCTTACAAACAATACAAAAACCCTATTGAGACACAATACGCCTTATAAACCCCTTATCAAGCAGGTCCCTAATTGTTCCTTCAATTTTTTCAACTCCACTGGGCTATATAATATGGAGGTATAGAAATAGGTTGAGTATCGGGTAGAAGATATTGCCAAAGTCAATTTTCCTTTTAGGAGGAATACTGGGCAAGTCACTAGAAGAGACATCAAATAATTGATTAACATAGGGATCGAATCAAGAGTAGGAACCTTAAACTCTGCATCCGTAACCTAGACAACATGATATATGCACCCTTAGAAAACATTCTGCCAACCTTTTCATAAGAAATGAATGTACTGAATACCAAAATGTTTCCTTTCCACTCAAGAATGGATTCATTATGGACTTATAATTTGACCCTATGAGTTCTATAATTAATATAGGCACATGATGCATGTAATCAATACATATGAAAAATAACATCAAGATCAATCATATCAAATTCAACAATGTCACAGGAAAAATTCTATGCAAGACAGATACAAGATTATTTCTATAGACTTTCTAGGCAAAACTCAGCTTACCAAATGGAGTATAGATCTTCTAACAAAACATCGGGACAAATATAAAACTTTATGTCAAGGTAAGGAGTAACAAAAGGCATATTTTCATAGGGGTAAAGCAAATCATACACATCAAGATCAAAGACTCTTAGTAGACCTGTAACCACATCGAGGGACTTATCTTCCTCTTGCCTAATCTGCAAGGGCATAGAATCAGTTGCGACGAGGACCACCTCCTTGAACTTGGGCACCTTGTTGTAGTTTCCCTCTTTGACCTACTTTACCTTGAACACGCCCTTCTTTACCTTTGTTAGCAACATGAGGACACTTAAATACTTTTTGACCACCTTTCCAACACCATAACAAGCATCTATACCTCTCAAAAAAACACCTCTATGACTCCTCCAGTACTGAGGACACTTAGGAAGAATAGCACTGCTAGGCTAAGAACCATTAACATGAGCATTTGGGGTAGGTGCCTTATCTCGATCAAACCTTAGAGTAACACTCTTAGATAAACCTTGACATTGTGAGAAATGGCCACCACTATACTAAGGACTAGAAAATCCACCTTCAAAATGATCCCTCTTAGACTCCCACATCCTTATCTTTTGAATCTTCCTACTCTTAATTTGTTTCTCATGAGTCATGAGCCAATAAATATCCATCTCCTTGATAAGCATCATAATTTTGCATTCTATCTTCACCGAATCATACACACCTGAAATGAACTTGTTCATGTAGGCTATAGAGTCGCTCACAAAAGAAGGAGCACACTTAGATAATTTTTTGAACTTAAGAGCATACTCCTTCACACTCATCACACCTTTCTTAAGATTCATGAACTCTATCACTTTAGCTTCCCTTATTTTAATCGAGAAGAAACAATTAAGAAAAGCAGCCTCGGAGACCTCCCATCTAACAGGACCCTCCTTATCATTCTTTTTGGACTTCCATTGTATGAACCAAACTTTAGCAACCCTTTTGAGTTAGTAATCCATAACCTCTGCCTTCTGCATCTGAGGCACCCCCATAATCACCACCAATTTTTAAACCTCATTAATGTAATCTTATGGATCTTTGTCCACTTTGGAATCATAGAACTCTAAAGGTTTCATCAAGTAAAATCTCTCACCTTTGAAGCTATAGTAGAAGCCTTTGGAGAAGCAATGCTTTAAACCAATATAGTGGTAGCTGCCGTAAACTTCTCATTGGTCACTTGGTTGGCTAGAGGTTCTTGAGGAGACAGACAATCTTGGTCCTTATTAGCATTAAATTTCCTTTGCAATAGAGCATGTCATGGAGGCATTCTCTGAAGATTTCAAAGAACAAGCATTTGGAAGAGAAGAGTGTTAACTCACAAAATAGGGCATGACATAGATCACAAATGAAGTGAATATTTCCTAAATATCACATTTTATAATCTTAACTTCATACATGCAGAATGCTTCATAATGAACAAAGACTCTATTAGAAGTAGCATAATGGATTCACTAGGATGCTTTCAAACCTTGTAATCTGATATCAACTTTGTCACGACCTAAACATAGGACGTAGTCATGATATGGTGAACACAAATGCATCTGATCCAATCCTTCAGTTCATATCAAGAGCATATATAAGGTGAATATGCAATTTGTATGAATAAGCAAGTGGAAACAAATAATTTCATACAAGCTAAAACATAGTTGTTAGATTTCCCTTTAAAGGGAATTCCATTGATATAGTCTAAACATGCCTCTGCATCATAGATCTTATTGGAGTCTAGAACATGTTAGTGAAAATATAAAAGTTCAAAAGGTAGTGTCCCTGAAGCATGGGAACTCACCTAATCTTCAAAAGGTAGTGTCCAACTCTAGCGATAATAGTAAGGAGTAGTCTTGCCATTCATCCCTACATGGTTAGATCATGTAGACAAAACATATGCATTAGTACATTGGAATGTACTAAGTATTTAGGTATGCAATATATCAATGAAACATGATAACCATAATAATAATATGCATAATCATAGTGATAGAATAAGGACAAGAGATGAATGATAAATGCAACTTTAAGATCATAAATGAAAGCTTTTAGAAACATTTCATAACCTAATATGCATACATACATGAGAATATGATCATACTGATAGTAAAATGATGCAGACTATTATATAGAATCCTGATGTTGCCTCTACACCAAACAAAGATTAGTTTACTAGTAAAGATAGACTATACATCACTCTATGGGTTATACACCAGTATAATGAGTTTCACATGTGTGGATCCACTAACATAATACCATATAGGCATATAATATAATCTTATGATGACACGTAGTTATGAGACATGAGGATTTATATAAGGACACTTAGGGATAATCTCCCTCACTCTAGATCATTCTATGCTAAGTCAAGATAATTTGGTGCCAAGTAAAATCCCACAGAATACATGATCACGAAATACATATAAACTTCATCATTGTTCCTAATTCATCAAAATCTTTCTTTCATGGATTGTAAAATAGGTATCATAACCTCCTAATATTTTCATATAATAAGAATAGTCCATCTAGCTTTTCATGGAGTGTGGGTATACATCCCATCTTATCATCATTATATAAACATTAGGTTCATAGGTTACCCTAATCATTATCATCATAAACATTCTTCCACACTTGAAATCATCTTCACAAAAAAGCATAGCTTGATCATAGGAATTTAGGGCAAAGTATTGGTTCATAAACAATTGAAGTTAAGATTATAAAATTGAATGACTATCATGTGAAATCAATACAATTGAATTAATTGAATCATTAGTAAAAGAACAATATCCAATTATAAGCCCTAGTCAACATATACTTATACTTATTCGTAAATCAATCGGAAACCATGCAATTTATGTAAATAATCATAATTCATATTTATTTGGTTATAATAATCATGTAATAATTACAATCCAAGTTATTGAAGTGAATTTATGGACATGCATAAAAATTCATGCTTGAACTGGAAAAAAAGGAGAGTTTGAATTGGGATCCATAGATGGGAATGAGTCCATGGATGAATGATATGATGCTAAAATACATCACTTCTGATGCTGAAAACATGAAATTTCATATATTGTCAAAGCGATGTAAGTAGTTTTGAGGTGTTTTTATGTTAATTTTGTAGAATTACAAGATAATGGATGATTTTGGGCAAAATTCTATATATTTCAAGTTTTTTGTGATTTAGGTAGCACTTTATGGGTCATGATTTAATCCATAAGCTATAAGAAGAGTTGTGGGTCAAATCCAAGAAAAGATCGATTTTCAGATGTTGAGAAGTATGAGTTTCAGATGAGTCGCAGATTGCTTCACGACCTGTACATAAGTTCATAGGTTGAAGATTAGAAAATATGTTGAATGCTAAAGTGTTCTTGGATTAAGTAACTTATGAGTCATAAGTTTGATGACAGGTCATAGTGTAGGTCATGCCAGGAGTATCAAAGTTCTAAAGAGTTTCAGAAAAAAAAGTAGACAGAACTCATAACAGTCTATAAGTCAAAAGATGGCCCGTAGGAAGGTCTCATATGTTACAAACAATTTTTAGAAAGTGCAGAGTACAAACCCCAGGTACGGGTTGTGATCTCACCTATGGCCCATAACCTAGTTTGTCTAAGTTATCGAATTCAGTTTTTCTATACTATTTTAGATTTGCATTTTACTTATTATATTTTCGTCAATCTCAGATGGAGCCAAAGATTGACTATTTTTTGGCTTTGGAGTATGATGGAATAAAGCAAAATGGCTCTTTAAACTGTCTGCGCTTCTTTCATTTGTGAAGTAGCAGTTAGTCAATGCAACTTTCAACGCTCCTCATGGGTCACCTGGAAACAACTGCTTTATGTTTTTAAACATAGGGGTTAGGCTGCATACATCCGACCTCCCCTCACCCCGCAATGAGCGGGAGCCTTTTGTGGCACTGGGGTATGTTGATAATGATGATATTTTACTTGTTATAAATAGATTTTTTAAGGCTTTTCTTAGTGCAGAAGGATAGAAACATCTAGGAACGAGTAGAGAGACTTGGGAACTCATATTTTGTGATTTTTACATTAAGATTTTTATATTGTGATTTCTTATGGTGAATTTTGAATTTCTTGTTCTTTAATTCATCATTGTAAGTGGTTGGTTATGGTATTTCATAACATTATTCTCTCATCTATAGTAATCATTCATAGCTAAATCTACAAGTATAGTTGTGAGAACTATGAATAACAACAAAGTAAAATTTGATATAAAAGTATGCATGTATGTTTTAATGAATCCCTTCATTTAGAATGTTTTTTAATAGTGACCAATGTTAGAACTTGCCAAGTCATTATCTCACCTATTAGTACTTCCCAGGTTCTTGTCCTTGATATTATTAGTTTGAATACATGAAAAGGAGAGAATTTCAACTAAACTTACAGACATCGTCTTAACACATGTGACAACCTACATAATGTAAGGTCTATCATAAGATAACTGCGAATGGTCACCTTTCATTCCAGAAGTGTAGATGCTTCCAATGTTGAGAGATTTCTACTACAATCAAAACATAATCTACAAGCACCTGTGATGGCCACCTTTAAAGGTTTTCCATATCATAATAAATCACATTCAAAGTTAATAATCAACGTCATAGTGATTTGACCTTTATCATATAAGCTTGTATATGTTAC
>JAOTQJ010162892.1:0-27401 GCA_025642045.1 Solanum sejunctum | reverse complement strand
AGAAGTAAAACATGCTTGAAAATCATGTTACTTGTAAAGAACATAATACATGTGTAGGAAGAGACCATAATGATAGGCCAAGCAATTATTACTTGGAATCTAAGGCATGAAATCCCCTATGAAGGTGATTGAGGCATCTACTCCTCAATATGGTAGTATGGATATGTCACCCGCCAATAAGGTGGTCGAGGAATCTACCCTTCAAGATGATAGTATGGGGATGTCACCGCCCAACAAGGTGTTTGAGGTATCTAACCCTTATCATGGTAGTATGGGCATGTCGCCCCCCAACAAGGTGTTTGAGGTATGTACCCCTCAACATAGAAGTATAGGCATGTCACACCCCCAACAAGGTGGTTGAGGCATGTCACCCCCTCAACAAGGTGATTGGGCATGTCACCCCCAAATAAGGTGTGGTCAATTGCAATAGTATATATAATTTTCATGAATTTAATGCATATATACAATCTATTAATCATCATACAGACACTCAACTTATAAACCATGTAGTACTTCATCAATAACTTGAGAATCCTTGTCAAGACATTTTATCAAACACTTGGTGGGTGCATAATGCTTGTTCAAAATCATGCAATTCAAGAGTGAAATAATATGAGAAAACTCAATGTAAATCAATCCACCAACATACAGTTAAGCCCTCATGTAGGATACCTTGAAATCCATAATCAAATGTCATAATAAATCATAGTTTCTTAGCTCAAAACATGCATAGTCTCAATAGACAAAGTCAATTCATCGTATAAGCTTGAAATAGATAGACATGCATAATCAATCAACATTTTATAAAACCCCAACATAATTTATAATCAAAATCCATAATAAGAGATACCCATAGATGATACTACTTGAAAACATGCAATTTTCATAAAAAGGAAGATTGAGCTCTATGGGTGAACAGACCCAATAGATGAAACACACATACCTCAAACTTGATTTTTCTTAAGATGAGCTTGAAGAGAACTTTGAGCTTGGAGAGAATCCTTGAGCTCCAAAGTTAAGCTTGAAATCCTTGAAATTTGAATGAGATATTTGGTTAAGTCTTGGAGAGGATTTTGTGATATAAAGTTGAAAAATGGCTAGTATAGATGTTTTCACGCATAAGTGGGCATGGGGCTATGACCCCAATGCCCTTGGCCAACACATAAAGATTAAGGAAAAAGTTGAACTAATCCGCATCTGGTCTGCCACGCAAACCCAACGCGAAGGTAGAATTTGTACTACTCTGGCCCAAAGCACGTCGCGGCCTGGACGCGGATAGACACTGTTTTGTGAAATTTAGTGAAAATTATTTTTCGCTACGGATCCTCTAAAATTCGAGTTATACCCATCTCCCTCTCAATTTTTCCTCTTGATCGAGAATATGAAGTCAAAATTTTGAAATTACGCATGAATTTTGACATATATGAAAATTACGATTATGGGCAATTTTTGAAGTACAATTTGGGGCGTTCCATGACTAAGCTATGATTTCACGAATACGATTATAAGTATGAAAATATGATGATGATGATGATGATAAGAGTGATCTAAGCCCCTAATACTTATCAAATGATGGTAAGTTAAGGAATATGCCCACACTATATGTAAAGTTATTTAAATAGATTATTCCTATGATATGATATGTTTTCATGAGGTCATGATACCTATTTACAAACTATGAAAGTGTGATTATGAGAAAGTATGAATTATGAAAATGTCTATGTATATGCATGATTTTGTATTCTATGGGATATGACTTAGCATTGAGAAGATCTTGATAGATTCCATTGTCCCATAACTACGTGCCACCATATGTTTATGATTATATGCCTATAAGTCTAGCTAATGGATCTACATAGCATCATGATGTGACACACACCATGCTAGGTTAGAGCCTATAGGGTAGGGTCTTTATGTACATGTGGTTCTCACCATGCTATGAAAAAACCTATAGGGTGAGGGTCAGGTCTACCTTGGCAAAGTAAACTCCTCTTTGCTCGATGTAGAAGGACCATTGAAATTCCATGTAATAGTCTGCATGATCTTATTGTCGGTTATGGTCCTATTCCCACATATGCATGTCTATTAGACTATGAAATATTTTACCGTGCTTCCGTCAATGATCTTAAAGAGACATTGACCATTCATATCTTATTTTTACTATATTGGCATATCTATGCATGTTGCTATTATGTATGATGTTCATCGATGCATTACATGCTTACATACTTAGTATATTCCAATATACTAACACATACTCTTGACTACATCATATCACCATACATGGATGGACAATGACTGTACACCTTACCTTCGTGGCTAGCTTTTGGACGTTTCTAGTGAAGATTTGGTGAGTTTCCATGCTTCAGGGATAAACCCTTATCTTCTTATTTAGGTTAATGTTGTTAAGACTTTACTTTTCTTATCTTGAGAGTGAGCTAGTAGCATGATCTAGACCCACCAAGATCTATGATGTAAAGACATGTTTGGACCTGTGTAGGTGTAATTTTCTTTAATGGAAAATGTTGACTCCTATGTTTAGCTTGTTTGAAACTATGTTTTCACTTTGCTTACTCTTATGATTGCTTATTTACCTTATGTAATGCTTATGATATGAACAAGAGGCTTGAATGGGGCGTCTTCGGGTGTCACATTCGCTATGTCACGACTAGGTCCTAGGTTCGAATTGTGACAAGCTTGGTATCCGAGCATAGGGTTTGAAAGCATCCTAGGGAATCCAACATACCGCGTCTAGTGGATTCTTATTCATAGGTGTGAAGTGCGACATATCCATTAAGAGGAGGCTCTGAGACGTTTAGGAAGTCTTCACTTCTTTATGATCTATGTTGTGCCTTAGTTATGGTTGACCCCCCAAAAAAAGAGGTGGTGAAGAATTGACCTACACCATTGTCTCCTTCGGATATTATAATTTTCTCAGTTTTGTCCGGATACTATATGAGGTATGTGGAACTAAGTGAAAAAGGCAAGGACAAGAGATTGTATAGGCTTGCCAAAGAGAGAGAAAGGAAAGCTCGCGACTTGGATCAAGTAAAGTGCATCAAAGATGAGGAGGGTGAAGTATTGGTGGATGAGACCTCCATTAAGCTAAGGTGGCAAGCTTACGTTCATAAACTCTTAAACTAAAAAGGTGATAGAGATATTGAGCTGGGTGAGTTGGCACACTCCAAAAGGCAGTGAGATTTTGGGTATTACAGGCGGTTCAGAATTAAGGAGGTTAGATCTGCTATTAGTAGGATGAAGAGAGGGAGAACGATTAGACCCGATGAGATTCTGGTAGATTTTTGAAAGAACATGGTCAAGGATGGCATAAAGTAGTTGACTAGACTGTTCAACTACTCTGTTCAATGCTATTACAAAGACGGACAAGATGCCTAATGAATTGAGGATGAGCACAATGGTTCCATTGTACAAGACCAAGGGTGATACTTAGAACTGTAATAACTACAGTTGTATCAAGTTGTTAAGCTACACTATGAAGGTCTAGGAGAGAGTGGTGGAGATGAGGGTGAGAAAAGAAGTGTCTATTTCAAAAAATCAGTTTGGGTTCATGTCGGGGCAATCGACTATTGAAGCAATTCATCTTGTTAGGAGATTAGTGGAGAAATATAGAGAAAGAAAAAAGGACCTTCAGATAGTGTTCATAGATCTCGAGAAGGCCTATGACAAAATTTCGAGGGATGTTCTATGGAGGTGTCTAGAGGTGAAAAGTTTTCCAATGGCATATATTAGGTGATAAAAGATATGTACAAGGGAGCTAAAACTCGGGTAAGAATGGTGGAAGGAGACTTAGAATATTTTCCTATTGAGATGAGATTTTATTAAGGATCTATGTTGAGCCCTTTTCTGTTTTCTTTGGTGATGGATGAGCTGACATGGTCTATTCAAGAGGAGGTTCCATGTTGTATGCTATTTACAGATGACATCGTACTGATTGATGAGACTCAGACTAAAGTTAATGATAGTTAGGAGGTTTGGAGACACTTTGGAATCCAAAAGGTTGAAACTGAGAAGGCCAAAATATAATATTTGGAGTGCAAATTTAATGTTGCGAAGGATGAAGCAGACATTGATTTGAGACTTGCCACTCAACCTATCCCCAAAAGAAAGAACTTTAAATATCTTGTGTCAATTATCCAAAGTAGTGATGATATCGACAATGATGTTACACACCATATTAGGGCAGCATGAACGAAATAGAGGCTCGCATCTGAGGTATTATATGGTAAGAAGATACCACCCAAACACAAAGGTAAGTTTTACAGGTTGATAATTAGACCGTCTTTACTGTATATGGTGGAGTGTTGGCCAATTAAAAATTCACATGTTCAGAAAATACAGGTCGCTAAGACGAGAATGTTGAGATGAATGTATAGGTATACCAAGAGTGATAAGATTAGGAATGAGATCATTCAGGAGAAGCTAGAGGTGAACCCTGTGGCTGACAAGATGAGGGAAGCGAGACTGTGATGGTTTGGAGATATGTAGAGAAGGAGTACTGATGCTCCTGTTAGGAGGTGCGAGAGATTAGATTTAAGAGTCACACGGAGGAGTAGAGGTAGACTGAAGAAGTATTGGGGGAGGTGATCAGACAAAATATGGTGAAACTTGATCTCACCGAGGACATGACCTTAGATAGAAAGGAGTGGGGATTGCAAATTAAAGTAGCAGACTAATAGGTTAGTAGGGTTATGTTGATGTCTGGCCGTGGGGTCTTATAGAGTAGTAAGATTTGTCGTGTCTGTATATCATGTGCTGTCATTATTTGTCCTATATGTGTTAATTTTATCGTATCTACATATTATCATGTTCTTTTTGTTATAAGTCGTTCTTTCTATTTCCTTTTTTATCCTTAACTTTTTGTCATATCTAGTTTATTTTGCTTATCGATTTTTGAGATGAGGATTCCCAGAAAATAGTCTCTCTACCTCTATGAGGTAGTGGTAAGACCTGCGTACATTCTACCCTCCCCAGGCCCACTTGCGGGATTCCACTAGATATGTTGTTGTTGTTGTTGATAATTTCATACTCAACCAATTTCGATATAATTTATGAAGATTTAGAAGTTTAAGTCTTTTGCTTTAAAATTAATTTTTCAAGACTAATTAAGTTAATTTAGAAAAAATATAAAAATTATTCTTTTTTCTCTAGATTATATTAAGTTTAATTTAATTTTTTCTAAAAAATCATTTTTTTCTAATTACCACTAAAGACTAATTTTAATTTAGTCATAACAAAAAAAATTTCCAATAGATATAAATATTTTCCTCTTTTTTAAAATACATATTTTTCTTAATCTTTTTTATATTAACCTAAGTTTGGCCGGTTAACTGTTTTAACAGATTCTAAAAGATGTTTACTCCCTTCTTTTAGGATAACTAGGACTCTTACCTAGAACCACATAAGTTAAGTAGATCATGAAATTGAAGTTAATTTTAGTACTACATTAGTTAATTAGGTATCCTATTTTACCTTAACAATAATTAGGTGACGACTCCTTAAGTTAAATGATTGAGGAATCACCAATATGTTATACACTATTTGACCTCAAGTTAAAATGGAGTATAACAATCATGGGAAACTATACTCATTCAAAACATGCAAAACAGCCCACACATCAACATGCAAAGCATTAATCATTGGGGTCATCACCCTTAACTTAAAACTCATGAAAATACTTGGTACAACATCTCATGGTAACATTAAAGCCATATTATAACATAAAACATCATGAAATCATCATTTAGTATGCATATAGTATTAAAGGAACTTAAATAAAAGGTAAAAACTATCAATGTAGAACTTTGTGGGTGAAAGGATACCGACAAATCAACTCACCTACCTTGGTAGCCTATGAAGAACGAATTTTTTGTTAAGGAAGAGACCTTTGAAAACCCTAGCTTCCTTGGCTTCTTCTTAGAGAGAATGAATGCCTTAGAATTAATGAGAAAGTGGAATGATGGAAAAGAATAGAGATTCTAGAGCTTTAAGGTCTGAACAGGGGCCTAAAGAGTCACAAAAATGATGTTGTTTAAGTTTAGGATTGACGAAAAGGATAATATTGCCCTTCATTAAAACTTCCGAGTTCAATCCACGAGACCCCAATTACAGGCCATGGATGGAACCACGAGTTGTGATTCTCATCGTCCTTTTCTCCTCTTCCAATCTTCAGAAATCGGTTACCAACCACGAAACACATATCCATGGGTCGTACTTCAATCCCTGAGTCGTACTTCAATCCACGAGTCATGGATGGCCTCGTGGAGTTCTTCCACACTTAGCAAAATTTTTACTTGTCTAGACCTTATCTACGAAGGCTACCACAAGCCGTGTATGGGACTATGAGCCATTCTGTTGGTCATGGGTTTCCTTCCAGAAACTCCAAATTTCCCTAATGTTTGGATATCACACACCCAGGACTCCATCGACGGGCTGTGTTACTTTCCACGGGTCGTATGTGACCTTCGTGAACCATTTTACACTTAGAAAATGTCAACTTTCTGAGGCTCTCGTCCACAAGCTTAGTCTACGACTCTGGTTCAAACCACGGGCCGTGAACTTGGCTTCGTGAACTGACTCCTATGCATTTCCAGCCCAACTTTTTTGCACTTTTTAGGCTCCTAACTTGAGAGGGTCTTTCTAGTTATTGTACCATTGAATGACATAAGTATTGAAGAAAAATTGACCTATGAAGAAGTTCCGATTGAGATTTTGGACTGATAAGTTAAAAGATTGAGAAATAAGGAGTTGCGTCCATCAAAATCTTATGGAGGAATCAACAAGTCGAAAGTGCAACATGAGAAGCAGAGGCGAGCATGATGAAAATGATATCCTTACCTCTTTCCTTCTACTCAAGCCTAAGGTACTTAGTTAATCATGCTTAATCCCTTCAAGCTCCTAACTTTCAATCTCTATATATCATATTACATGCATGCACACTCATGAAAATGATTTCTAAAAGATGTTTCAAAGTTGCACTATTGTATTTATGTTGGATTGTTAGTAACACACTCTACTCTACTCAAGCTAATCTTGATCCTATTCGAGGATGAATGTTTCCAAGGAAGAGATATTGCAACACCTCTCAAAATACCTCAGAATGACCTTATGAAAGATGCCTTGCATGATTCGTCATTGACAAATCTGAGGCCGAATTATTGCTCAGGAGGCAAAATTGTGTGAAAATGTGGTCTCTTTTGATTTTTAGGACAACCATATTGAAAAATAATTTTTCATAAAATTTTGCATTTTCAGAAGCATCCACTACCTCTCTGAGTCACGGAAAGGGTTCATTTTAGTATAAAAGTGACCCGAAATCATTTCAGGGTCAAAACAAGGAAAAATTGAACTTCACGCGAAAATGACACATGTGGAAACAAGTCCGCGTCTCGCCACTGGTTCAAGATAGTTCAAAATTTTCTGTACAATTTCAATTTTAAGTGTAACCGCCTTGGACTTTTTCCTAACCACCTTAAGTATAGCTTCCAGCCGGGTTACAGGGTAGAGCAGGAGGCAGAGGTGAGGTTCAAGGCGGTGGTTGTCAGCGCCACTTTTATGCTGCTCCAGCACGAGCACAAACTGAGGCTTAGATGAGGCTATTACAGGTATGATTACTGTATACTTGTAGCCAGCTTCAGCATTGTTTGACTGAAGTTCCACGGCTCATATGTGTCTGGTAAATTCTCCTGAACAGCGTTAAGCCAAAATTATTCCAACATTGGTTGAACCAATCCCCGTGGATGCAATGCTTTTCTATAATACCTTTGACGCAACACAAGCTTATTTTATGGTGTATTTTGCACTTGTCACCTCCTAGGCTATTCCACTAATCACCATCTCTAAGTGTTTTGGTCAACAATTTTTCAATTTTATGAGCTTATAATAAAAAAAATCTTTAGACCTTTTATTCATCACCTTTTCGCAATTGTGTTGCATTTTTAAATTATTCTTTAGGCCGTCTCCTTGCTGTGTGCATTTGAATTTTGTATGTTATTGACATTGCAAAGAAAGAAAACGAAAAGCAACGAAGGAACAAAGTGGAGCTGGCTAAGCTTGTGATGGAGACTAAATTCATCAACTGGAGACCTGATAAACCAAAACTGAAGCGAAATACAAATGGATTCTCCAAAGAAAATTTAGGAGAATCCACTGGTGGAGGAGTCCTAGGGCATAGCAGGAGAAAGAAGACATCGACACAAAAAAGTCGGCGTAGCATCAAACTCAATGCTCTTGGTTAACATAATCAAAACAATCACGAAGGTAAATAATAGATTAAAGACCAAATCAGGAACAATAAAGACAAGATACTCCAAGTTAACTTTTTGATGCACCAATGCTGTAGGGAAGTCAACTTATTACTAGCTAACCCTTCGCCAACTTGGGTGTAATGGAAGGACTAATCTCATGATGAAAACTAGAAACAAATTGTTTACCTTGTATCTGCCCCTTTGTTGATAGCTGGCAATCTTGTAGAGCAGTATTACTCCTTATATTTTAGCCCAGTTGAGACCCTTTTGTATAGATTAGGTTTCAGCTGGGAGAACGTTTTGCACAAGGATGAATTTTTAGGACAGGTCACAACGCCACCTCTTTACAGCTTTTATGGTCAATCAACAGGCTGTGGTCAGGCCTAATGCCATCATTCATCTGGTAATCATTTCAATGAAAAAAAAAAGAAGGAAAATTTTCAAGCTACTTAAAGACGCAACATGCATGTCTGTCTGATATGGATTTCTGATTGCAATAGTATGAATTAATGTAGAACGAACTCATCGTTAAGTTTATCTCAAATGAGAACCTCATAAGTTTCACGAACTTTCAGCAACGACAAGTTATTGTTGAATAGAAAGATCCACCAAAGCTTATATAGATTGAAAAAGATGTTACAAAGAACGAAGCAGTTAAATCAAGATTAATGCAGAATACCATCAAGTTTATTGAGGTTTAAATAATAAGAAACATTAACTAACCAATGATTCACTGAAATAGAATCGCAATGTCAAGTAGTCACTAATCAACTACATCACAATCTCAATTATTTGATTATATGAATTTTCTATATCTGTTCTGCTTTTTTCAGGCATACGTACGAATAATTAGACATTATTTTAGCAACAACCATCTCCATCTCTCTATCTCTATCTCTTTACAAAAGTACGGAGGATAGACCTATAATGATTTGCGTGGAATATACACATAAATGGAGGTCCATCTTGGGGCGAAGGTAATAAAAAAAATGTTTAACAAGAAAACAAATATTACGTTTATCCATTTTGCCACATATTAAAATCAAAAGCATTATTACATAAAAGTTGTGACCGCCAATAGAAAAATAGGGAGTACATACCTGAATTATCACCAACTATTTATCAAAATAGACCTCAAAGTTGACTAGACCAAATATTTGAATACAATAGCCAATAGGCGTGTGAGAACTTAATTTGCCCATACAATTTCGTCCACGTATGCCAACCTGTACTGTCAACCATATGCACACTGTTACTAATTGAAGTTGCTACCACAGTTTTCCTATGCAAATAAAATAGAGTGAACTTTGAATAAGTTACTGGAAAAACAAACAATCAGGACAATTGTAGCAAATAAATGAGAGAGAAACTAACAACATATTCCTGCATCAAAAGTTCAGAAGAGCTTCTTCAAAATTTTATTACTCCATCTTATAGTAAAAGATTTTTAGAGATTGGAGGAATCAAGTTTTTCGTTTTAGCCGTTATTTTATATCTATTGTTTTCTCTTTTTACTTGGGGTGGATACATTTGAGCCGATGGTATTTCGAAAACAACTTCTCTATCTCCATGACATAGTGGTAAGGTCTGCATTTACTCTACCCTTTCCAGACCCTACTTTGTGAAATTTCACTGGATATATTATTGTTATTATCTTATAGTAAATAATACTAGCCACCAAGAAACATCGATCTCTAGTCTTTGTAGTCATAGATCTTGAAAATTATACCATTAACAGATAGATGACACAAGTATTATTTCTGTTTCTAAAGAGGCTAGATAACACTCTTACCGATAGTTGCTTAAATACAAAGTGGCCAAGATAATTGTACATTAGTAAAACGTGAGATTAACTCATTTTTCAGAAAAGAGTCAGAACATCCTCTTTTAAAGACTCTGTGTGCCCAAATTGAAGGCCACAAAATTTTTTCAGAACTGAAGAATAACCATCACGAAACTCTATGACGAAGAATTATCATTCTCACAATCCGGGAACATATAAAAATTATCATTATATGATATATACTAAAAATGAGCAAGGAATCATGGAAAAGAATGAGGTCATACCTGAGTACAACATCATCTCAGAATATTGCATCAAGAAATATGGTAGCCCTCAGTTCCCTTGCCAAACATAGGAGAGACAAGACTCTCCATGAAAGTTTCAGTCCTATCAAACAAAGAAGTTAATCCATCAATCTCCATATATCTTCATTGATCCTCTTTCATGTCGTACACAGTCAACCTATCTCTATCCACACTCAATACAACATCATCATCACTGATTGGACAAAATGGTACCAAACCAGCCTCCAAATCCATTCTAGCAATTCTAAATGCGGTCCAAGACTCCTCGACTCCATACTCATTCATCACCCAAACATCAATTTCGCTTTCTAGTAAAGGACAGAACATACAAATACACCCTCTAAGAGCCCTAAGCTCATACCAATCCAACTCATTGCCATAAAGATTAGTAGGTGCTGGTACCTCAAAGGATTTCTCATCACTTAAATCAAAAGCAATAATTACGAACGAAGAAGCTTTACCTGCCATCCAATGCAAAGCCCCATTTACCAACACCCCAGAAGGTCCTCCTAGCTCGGAAAATACATCGTCATAAGGTAAACTCTCAAGTCTCCTCCACAGACCCATTCTCACAGAGTAGACATCAACAAAAGTAGTGTCAATATGCCCTTCTCGATATCGAGAAAGAGTCACCACCTTATAATCATCACTACCCAAATCATACCCTAGACCATACGCGCTGCAGCTACTTTGCTGGGGAACAGCCAAATGAAAAGTTGGAATCCCGTGGTACTACAAGGTGGTGGGTCCCGATTCTCCAACAAACACTAGACCATTACATGAGCAAGCAATACTCAACCAGTCGTCCTGAAAATTCAGATTTCTTGAGATGGCATCGATTATTGTTCCATTTTGGGGGTTACGATCAAAAGTGATAGCGTGAAGAGCGTTAGAATTGGAGATGAAAATGAGTTTGTTTTCTTGTTTATGGGCATGGTCGGTAAGGTGAAATTTGATGAATTGTGGATCTGAGAGAAAATTGCACCATTGCTTAGATAAGCACCTGTATTGGCCTATGAATTTTGCAGGGAGGCGAGAGAGTATGTCAATAATGATTTCCTGAGGTAGGATTTGAGCTTTGCTCATTTGTATTTGGAGAAGAAACTAATGGCAAAAAATTTTTTCAAGTTAAAGAGTATTTGGGGAATTTAGCAGCTCAACTGTTGGCTTCCAGATTTTCACTTTGGTGCTACTTATATTCCCCTCCCCATAAGCAGATGCCAAAGTACTCTCTTCAGTGCTTAATCACTGTTGTTTGAGCTGCTCAATTTTATTGTTATACTAGTAAACGTTGCCGGACACTAATAAATATGTTTTATTATTTTTATATTTTTATTCTCATGATCGAAATATTTGGATTGGCTTATATATAATAGAGGAGGAGTAAAAGCACGTAACTCAAGCAAGCAGCTGAAGCAGACATGTCGTCCAACAGCTGGCTGCAACTTCCATAGCTTCTTTCTTATTAGAGGTAATATTATAAAATTATAGTTGAAGTATCTAAAGAAATATAAAATTGAGTAATTGAAGCAAATATGTCAAAGCCAACAGAATGTTTTGATTGATCCGCATGTAATAAAGGAGGAGGAGAAGTAGCTGAACGAATATAATTAGGTAGCTAAAGCAAACACGTCAAAATTTGCGAAATATTTTGATTGGACTACATGTAATAAGGGAGGAGAAAAAGTAGGCAGCTCAAGCAAGCAGTTGAAGCAGGCATGTCTTGCAACAGCTGCCTATTTCAACAGTTTCTCTAGTCTCCTATTATTAAGTAGTTGAAGCAGGTCAAAATCGATAGAATATTTTGATTGGACATTATGTAATAAAGAAATTTATGCATTTTATGTAGCCACGTTTGTAATAGTTTAACACAATGAGACATATGAGGCCGTCCTGAGAGGCAAAATTGAAGTAATTCAATAGTTTTTGTAGTTGCTTATTATTACGTAGTTGTAACAGGCACGTCAAAGTCAAAAGAATATTTTGATTGGACCACATGTAATAAAGGAATTTATAAATTTTGTGTAGCTATGTTTATAATAATTTAACACGCGGAGCCATGTGAGGTCGTCCTAAGGGGCAAAATTGAAGGAAAATAAAAATGTTGTCGCATAATAAACTCTTACACCTTGTTTGGATGGACGTTACCCGTAATATGCTATGATCACTCTATATTTTATCATATTGTTAATTTATTGATTGTTACTTAAATTTTGTTATTTTATATGGTTTAAAGTCATTTAGTAAGTAATGCCAAAAAAAATTCATTTTGTAAAATGATCAAATTTATTGTGGTCACAATTTATGTCGTTACCTTAATATTTTCTTTTCATTTTGTTTTTATTTATTATTAATAAATAATTTTTATATAATTTATTGTTGAAGAAAGTAATTAAGAAAGAAAAAAAAAAGAAAATAATAAGAAAGAAAAAATAGAAAAAAAAGGAGAAAAATAGTTTGAAATATGGGGCCTACCTGAGGGATTGAATTGTTGATTGCACAGGGGCCAGGTGATGTTTTTCTTAACTTGTTGTACAAAAGTGGGCCCTTAAATATGACTAATGTGACGTGTTGCATTTTCATTGGCAAGGTGATAGTAAAGATAGTCACTCTTATATATATAGAAAAGAGAATTTTCTGAAGAGGAAATCAAAATATCTTATCTATCTGTATTTATTTTTATACTACAGATAAAGTGTGAAAATGTTAGAAATATTGTTTGAAAGATTATATTTTAAACAAAATAATATTTTTATAATTTTTCTTATTTTCTTGTTTAATTTTTTATTTATTTAGTTTCAAAATATACTTATAAAATTAAAATTTCTTTATATTTAGGATTTAATTTTGATTTAAGACTATTTTATGTAAATAATTAATTAAAATTTTGACTATTAAATATTTTATTAATAAATATATGTAATATAATAAATTTAAAAAATATTAGTAAAATTATGTTGGAAACTAATATTCCCAAAAGCTGAGTCTTTTTTTGACAATTCTCTTATTTTAATTTTTCACGTCATATTTTTAAAGACTACAATATTAAAATATTTTACTATTTATCTTTTAATTAAACTTTTTGCATGTCATTCTTAAAATAACAATATTAAAATAGATAAAATGAAATTTATGAGTAAAAATCAAATTTGATTTTGGATAGTTTTAAATACAAATATTGATTATCAAACTAAAACAAGCAGAAAGTAAGGCTTAATTAAGAGACAAAAATCAAATTTGATCACCCACTGAGTGTTGCATTGTGCAAATCAATGATCATGAACGTTGTAAAGCGCAAATACGTAGAGTTTTTATAGACGTGCATCTTATCTTGTTCTCTATTGCAACATGTTGAGTGTTATTCTTGCTAGTTTTCTGGGTTAGTTTCACTTATGGTCATTAAATTTATGGTTTGTAACATTAAATTAAAGTCAAAAAATTATTCAGTAACTATAAAGTCATTAAAATATTTTATTTTTTCTTTTCATACTACTTTAGATATGTGTTATTTGAATTGAAGATGCATTAAATATAATTTTTCTATCGATAAAAAAAAAGCTACATATAACAGCACCTTTGATCCCAAAACCCAATTATGAAATTACATAAGTTGTTTGATTAAATTCATTAAAGAAAATATTTGTAACATTAGACACAAAATTAATTGTAACGGTGAATTCATGTTACTTTCTAAAAAAATAGAAGCCTGTAAAAAGGTTAATTAGCAAGCCTTCATGGTACGAGAGCACATGTCAAAATATGAGTAGATAGAAGCCTGTTAAGGCTAATTCAAGTTACAAGATTCTTCATCAGAAGGATTACAATCATAGTTTCCCTAAAAGGAAATCCTTATTTCAAAATCTGCAGATTCAAATCTTCTCGAGTTCCAAAAGATATCTCATACTGAAATTGAAAGTGTAGCTGATGGAGTACAAAGAGTGAACTCTGATGGATTCAACAATGGTTCTGGAAATCTAGTAAACCAAAAAATGTCAGTCAAAGGATCAATTATAGTCATCCGTTGTTCATGAGTCCTACTGATATCAGTGGGGTAAGTCTCATTTCTTTTCAATTACTTGGTATTAAGAACTATGCCTTGTGGAGTCGCTCAATAAAATTAGCATTGCTTGGTAGAAATAAAATTGGTTTGATTGATGGTTATAGCAAAAAATAAAATGTAAATGAAGAGTTATGGAGCCAATGGGAAAGAGTTAATGCTATAGTTCTCTCTTGGCTATTAAATTCAGTGTCTAAGAGTCTGCTTGGAGGAATAGCCTTTGCTACTTCTACATATAGTGTATGGGAGGACTTAAGAGAAAGATTTGATAGAATAAGAACTTTCAATTTGCACAAGAAAATAGTAACTCTACAACAAGGCATATCTATTTTTTCTGTATATTATACTAAGCTTAAAAATTTATGGGATGAGTTTGATGCATTAGTCTCTTCCCCCAATTGTAATTGTGACTGTTCCAGACGGTTTGTGGATCATTTGAATAGACAAATACTGTATCAGTTCCTTATGCGACTTAATGAGAACTACAATCAGGCTAGGAGTCAAATTCTCCCGATGAGCCCTATTCCTAGTGTTAATCAGGACTATGCAATGGTTATTAGTAATGAATGTCAGAGGTCAGTGACTTTAAATTGTAACTCTCTTGGGATGAATTCCATTGCCTCCAACATAGATCCTATGGTGATGTATTCAAGAAATATTAAAAGTCAGATGGTTTACAGTGGGTCTAGTTTACAGAACAGTAATAAGTTCAAAAGGAATTTCAATGTGATATGTGTCCCTTATAAGTGAAGGTCATAGTAAGGACCAATGCTACAAATTAGTATAGTCTTCACCTAACTTGAAGTCCAACAAAAATTTCAGTGGTAGAGATACAACTGCTTATAGTGTGATGGAGAGTTAGAACAAGGCAAGAAATGAGGTGATTGAGCAATCAGATGGTAGGATCAGGATCAGTTATGGATTCAATACAAATGTGAATCTGAATTCAAGGAAACCAGTACAAAAGGATCAGCTCAACTGGAAAGAAGCTGAAGTGGATGAATGTGCCAACCAGCTTCACAGTGCACATTTACCTAAGAACAATATGAACAAATTCTGCAGATATTTAATCAATCAAATATTAAGGCAAAAGACAATCATCTGTCAACTTCAGCTAATGTGACAGGTAAGGCCTTGCTTGTTTCTAAAAATAGTGAGATTTGGATAATTGAGACAGGGGAAACAAACCATATAGTTTCTAATATTAGGATCTTACAAAAGACTCAGTAGTCAAACTTGACTGTCCAAGAAAAGTGTGTCTACCTAATGGGGATGTTTCAAGTGTAACACACATTGATGCTTGTTCTATATCCCCAAGGAGTGTTTTTACCAATATACTACAAATACTAGAGTTTCAATATAACCTTCTGTTAGTGAGCAAAATAACCAAGGAGCTAGGACGCTCAATGACTTTTTTCCCTCATTTTTGTGTTTTTCAGGAGCTTTACAGTGAGAAGGTAAGGAAGTTTGGTAAAGAAGATGAGGTTTGTACTTGCTTCTCAAAAAATTCACACAAAATCAGTTACATAGTATCTCTTGTGCAGCAGAAGGATGTTCACACACAAGCCAGAGAATGCAAGACTCAGACATAGAATTGTGACATAAGAGACTTGGGCACGTCTTTCAAAGTTTTGAGTGAACTATTTGCTATAGATAGTGTTACTAGTAGACGATTGATGGAAAAATGTATTATATGTCCACATGCTAAAACAATCCAGGTTGACTTTTCCATTAAGTAGCATCAAAAGTAAAGCTTGCTTTGAATTACTTCACATTGATGTCTAGGGACCTTATAATAACAACAACTATTTATGGAAATAGTTTGTCTCACTGTGGTGGATGATTTTTTCAAAATGACTTGATTGTTTATGTTAAGGCACAAGTCAAATATTTCTATATCTCTTTAGTATTTTGTTAGATATGCACACACTCAGTTTGGTAAGTTAGTTAAGGTTTTAAGGTATGACAATGATACAAAATTTGTTAATTTGATATGTGAGAAGTTCTTTAAAGAAATAGGAATTGTTCATCAAAAATCTTGTCCTTATACTCCTCAGCAAAATGGAGTAGCTGAGAGGAAACATAAACATATCTTAGAAGTGACTAGAGCTTTGAGTTTTCAAGATCGCATACCTTTTAACGTTTTGCACATTCTGCATTAGTTATAGCATATCTGATTAATGGAATCCTAGTCAAGCCATAAATGGATAGTCTCCTTATGAAAAACTGTATGGTAAGGCTCCTATGCTTATGCATTTAAAGGTTCTTGGTTGCTTATGTTTTGGAAAGTATATGATTTCAAATGATAAGTTTGCTTTTAGATCAAGAGTAGCAACACATATGGGTTACTCAGATGTACTAAAGGGATACCTTATATGATTTGGAGGCTCATCCCTTTTTCATAAGTAGAGATATTACTTTCAAAGACTCTATCTTGTCCTTGCTCCTATACACAGCCTCATAACTGTCAGTCTTCTTTCCTGACATTCTAGACCAACCAGCGATCATGCTGACTTAGCAAGTCATCAATCAAATACGTTTAAAAATTCTAATTCAGTAAGTCAGGAAGAATTTTTTGACAACAATATGTTACAAAAGGATCCAGTTGGGTAAGGTACTAAAGATATACAACTAGAAGAACAAGGCATACAAGTAGAGGAGCAACGTGTGACAAATTATATACCTGGAGTATCTCTTATGATTTGGAGGATAGGAAGAGCAACTCGTCCTCCAATATGGATGAAACATTTTGTTTCTCTTAACATCAACAATGACATCAAGTTTCCTATGTCTAACTACATCTCCTATTGTCATCTCTCAAAGCCTTATCAAGCATTCATTGCATCTATTTCTGAGCTTAACGAACCTTCCACCTATGCGGAGGCTACTAAAGATCCTAGAAGGGTTGAAAAATTACAAAATGAGGTACAAGCACTTAAAAGTAACAATACTTGGGAACTAGCTGAGCTACCTGAAGGAAAGAGTGTTATAGGTTGCAGGTAGATATACAAAATAAAATATAAATCCATAGGTGAGATTGAAAGGTTTAAAGCAAGGCTTGTGGCAAAGGATTATAGGTAAAAGAAAGGGATAGGCTACAAAGAAACATTCTCTCTTGTGGTGAAGATGGTAACAGTGAGAACTATCCTGGCCTTAACAGCTTCTAAACAATGGCATATACACTAATGGATATATATAATATACTCTTACAGGGATATTTATATGATGAATCTACATGTCACTTTCTCAAGGTTTTTCTAGGCGGGGGAAGAAAGAGTGTATGTAGACTTAATTTTTTTTATATAGATTCAAACAAGCTCTAAGACAATGGAATCACAAACTAACAGAGGCCTTATGGAAGCTACATTCTAAACAAAGCAAGCATGATTACTCACTATTCACAAAAAGGACAGGTGATCATACTAGTGTATGTTGATGACATGTTATTCACTGGTAGTAGTCTAAATAGTATAGAAGATATAAAGAAATCCCTACAAGAAGTCTTTAAAATGAAAGACTTGGGTGAGATAAAAATATTTTTTAGGGATTGAGTTTGCTAGGTTCAAGGCTGGAATCATAATGCACCAAAAGAAGTATGCTCTGCAGCTTATCTCTAAAGTTGGTTTATCAACATCCAAACCAGCAGGAACTCCCATAGATGTCAATATTAAATTGATATCAAAACAATATGATGATCAAGTAGCTAGAGGTCAAGAAGATCCTAAAGATACTTTGGTAGATCAGATAACTTATTAGAAGTTAATTGGTAAATTACTCTACCTGAATATGACCAGACCAGACATCTCTTACAGTGTGAAAACCTTAAGTCAGTTCCTCCAGCAGCCTAAAAGGTCACACATAGATACTACCATAAGGATTGTTAGATATATCAAGAAAAATTCTAGTCAAGGAATACACTTGTGATGCAAATTGGGCAGCATGCCCTCTTACCAGCAAATCTGTGATTGATTACTTAGTTAAGATGGAAAATTCCTTAATACCATCGAAAGCTAAAAAATAGTCTACTGTATCCTAAAGCTCAGCAAAGGCTGAGTACAGAAGTTTAGCAACTACAACTATAGAATTAATATGTCTACTTGGATAACTTGAAGAGTTAAATATTGAAGTTAAGAAAATTGTTAAAGTTTTAGTGATAGCAAAGCTGCCATTCAATTGGCTGCAAATCTAATATATCATGAAAGAACCAAACATATTGAGATAGACTGTCACTTTGTAGGAGAGAAAATACAACAAGGAATGATTAAAATCAACTACATACACACTCGGCCACAACCTGCAGACATTCTCACAAAGGTCTCAATAGAGTTCAACACGAGTTGCTACTTTCTAAGCTAGGAACCTTAGATATTTTCATGCTTCCTATCTTGAGGGGAGTGTTAAAGGGTTAGCTATCAAGTTGTTTAAGTAAGAACTAATCGATTAGTTATAATAAATAACTATTAATCAAGGCTAATAGAATTGTAATTAAGTATATATTCTACATCTTGTAACCTTTGTATGATGATGAATAATACAATATAATCTTGAAAATGACTACACTCTCTTTAGTATTCTCTCTTCTTCTTCTTTGACTCATTGTTCATTAAAATTGAGTTCTACTTCATTTAAAAACCTTCAAAACCACTTGAAATTATAATTTCTACTGCCGAAAAATAATTGCAACATGATTATTTTTCCACTATATATCTACATGTCACGCGATGCGAAAAATTCTTTGTTAGAAAATGTATACTATCGATCTATAGCTTAATCATAAACAAGTAATAGAATGTTAAACCGATGTTTGCGAAGCACACCACTTTAAATGAATTATCGGATGGCTTAAAAAAGTTATGGGACCTAAAGCCATATCTCAACGGAAAGCTTTAAACATTTCTTAGAAAAAAAAGTAGAAATGCCATATATATCTTTATTTAACTCTACTGCCTTTTCTTTTTGGTTTGAAATATTTCTTATTTCACAAAATTAAGAAGGCATCTATTTATTTGTTTCAAAATTTTCTTTGAGACATTCCTGATCCCCGTGACAATTATGTGAACATAAACAACAAAGGACAATTAAGGGTATTTTAGTGAAAATCTCTCTTGATTTTAAGAGAAATATGATGCAATAAGCACCTTTTCAAGTGTCCATAAACATGGTTGTTTCATGATTGAATTACTATAATATTTATTGTTTAACTTATTCTATCATTCTTTTGTATAGAGTAACACCTGTATGAGCCATGGACTGTTGGCGTGCACGCGTCTACTCTAGTAAGAGACCAAGTTCCTTATCACAGAAACTAAAAAAGATAATAAATAGATAACACAATAGTTAGAAAAACTCCTTGCTCAAGCTAGAAATAACCACGACCTGATTCATAGGATTTAAGCCCAAACTCCACTATCTTCAAGGAGAAAAAGATTACAACTTCTTGCAATCTAAGGATTGATCCACAAATTCCCTTTTCCCTTTAAAGAAAGTGAAATCCTCTTCAACTAAGCTGCAACAATGTAGCCCACTAAACTAATCCAACAAGACCAACTAAGACTTCAACTTCCATCCTAGAAACCTCAAGCTACGAATAAAAACAAAAACGATGAAACTCAAGATTGAAAACCAGATTCCTTTGTAGATAAGGATGTGATTTACATTAAGCATACTAAATATAACTAAAGAAAAACTTGAAGTGATCACTGAAAGCTTGAATGCTATGGTTGTTCTTTAGAGCAGTCTAGAGAGCAAAATAGTTTCTCAATTATGAATATCGGAAGTGACAATCTATATACATTCCCTTTTTCAATATTACGTGGTGTAGAATAACAACTTTTGGGACAACAGAACTTGGAGGAATATAATTTTCCAGTAGGCTTGCCACTCTGCAAAAACTTGAGCACTACCAAAGTTGTTATTTGCAGTATATAATGCCACTTTCAGTTAGAGGCTAGTATGATTAGTCCTTACTCTGAGATGGGATAAAGTCTCATCCCAGAGTTTGTTAATACATCAAAACTTTATATACTAACACATTTTTCCTTTTTGATAATGACAAACACTATAATCTCAGTAACCTTTATTCAGCCCGAAAAACATTACAAAGCAAGCCAGCCAAGCCAACCACTTCCCTCTTACATATTGACTTTCCCCCTAATGATTGACCATACTTCCCCCTCAATATATTTCCCCTTTTGACATCATAAAAAGAAGCATAGTAAACCAAAATGAATCTAATACGTGAAGAGATGAACTCAAGTAATATCATTCCACAACACACAAAAAAATAGTAATAAGAAGGAAAATGGATAAATGACCAAAATAACATTCACTAACAAAAAGCAACATTCAGACAACTAAAATAAGAAGCATAAAATAATAGACTGCCACAATAAAGGGGAGACATTATCTAGAGGGATGGAGGAGGTCTGGGTTAAAGACTCTAGAGGACTAGAGACAGACAAGCATCAGCCTCTTCATGGCTCTTCAAGAGTTTGTCCTTAAGGTCTTCCACTTTAGCAGTGAGTACAAAATTCTTTTCCTTAGCTTCAACACCTCGTTCGAACCAAGTCCCTCTTGAGAAACCTTTTCTAGCTGAGTCTTGAATTGAGCAATTTCAGTGTCGTTTTTTACTAGTAGTAAGGACATTTCTTCTAATTCATGCTTCAATTTCTCCTGACTATCAAGTAGCTCAAACGACTTGGGATTTTCCCACTCCTTTCTCACTTTATCAAAGTGTTGAGGGACATGACCTATTTCATTGTACCTTTTGTTCCCTATCCAAGTTGAATACCAATTTCATTGAACACCCTTCCCAGAATATAACCATACATTATACCATATCTGCCATCCTTCACTGTGAAAATCTTGATCATGTGTTCTATCATTATAGGAAGATTTATTTCTTCATTCATTTTAGACAATGATTCCATCAAGAAAAGATTGAAACTAGTGGCAACTATTTGCTTTTCAGATAGAGGCAACAAATTCTTATTTACAACCACAAAGTATGATTGAAATGTATACCTTCCATAAACTTTTTGGGAGCTCCTGTTCTGTTCAATTTGGAAACCTTGCCAATTTCCTCAACAAAGACATTTGAGGGCAATTGGCCAACAACAGACCTGATACCTGTGACAGGCACATCTGGTATCCTTCCTAGCATTTTTTTCCATGTGAACAAGCTGCCTATTTACCATTGAGTTGATACTTCTATCATCATTCAATTTCATGTTATAGTAGAAGTCCCTGAATCTTTTCTCATATAGTATAGGAATTGGCCAAGCAAAAAGGTGAGTCCATCCTTAGATTTCCATATCATCAACCCGGTCCCTCATCTCTGATTTGTAGTCAAACTCAGGATCAAAAACTCTACCACTCAAGACTTTCTAAGTCTTGAGAATTTCAATATGCTCTTCATTTGTTAACACCTTTTAAACCCTTGTACCAGTTCCCTCTTTTTCATCCTTACCAAAATCAGAGCATGACTCCAGCTATCTGGTAGCCCTTTCTTTTACCTTTCTTTTTATAGGTCCGCTTTTCCCACTAGCCTTATCCTTCTGTGAGCTTTGTTTCTTGTCAATAATTTTTCTTTGCCTTTGTTCCCAGCATCATCATTACATTCCTCTTCCTTTAAAGTGATGTCCACAATATCATTTCCTGGTACTTGTGATTCCAGAACTATTCTTTTCCTCTTCCTTTTATTCTTAAAAGTTTGTGACTTGTTAGCCTCCATAGTAGTACTCATGAGCTTTTGTTAAGACCCCCTTGTGTTTCTGGGACCAGTTTGACCCTTGGTCTCTTTAGTAACTTCTTGTTTACTTTTTCTGAAGGTTCTCTTTATTAGTGACAAAGGCACATTATCTTAAATTTCATCCTCATCAGTGCCTTCTAAGTGAGACAGAATTACAAGCATAGGGTTTTGACAAAAATAGGTTGAGAATTCTCTACCCCTTCTCGAAAGATAGGCATAGCTTCAGTGCTATCAGCATTATTACTATTTCCTTCCTTATATCCACTCCCTAAGTCCATCTTTTCCCCGCTTAAAAAATGGATTTTCATATCTTATTGAAGTCAGACTCTATATCAAAAGCTCTTCACTAGCAGCAAGAATATTAGACTCTGAGTTCTTACTAAAATGAAGATCCCTATCAAAGTTTTTCTTAGATAAACCAGATAGGGAGGGAACAAGTTGGGTTGTGGTTTCTGGAGGAACTACAGTACCAAGTTGAGAATTTGACATATCATGAGGATGTTCAGTAGAAATCAGAGGAGAGTTCAAATCCAATGAGAAAAGGTCTTCTAATATAGTGCTAGTACCTTTAGAAGACCGAATGAGACATAAAGGATAAAATAATAATAGTACTAGGGTTTTCAAGAGGGGTTTCTTCCCTTACCGTCGCAGAAGAAGCAGAAACAAGATCTGAGGGCAATACATGCTTCCATGGAAGCAATACTCTTGTCATCCATCTTAGTATTTTTGGGGAAGAGATTTTGAGATTTAGACATCGTTGCAAATAATTCTTGGGAAGGCACAAAGAGTGGAAAAAATTAAAGAGATTTTGAAAAATAAAATTGGGAAAGAAAATAAGAAGAAATATATCGACTTGAAGGGGTGTATCAGGTCTCTAAAAAGACACGTCCAATGAAATTAAAACAATTTGACAATGTTTAGAAAAAGGTAACATGACACGTGGCAATCACATCAATTCTATGTAAAATTCAAATTATTCATAAGAATACTGACCTTAAGTAGGAACCAAGTCCCATCTTGCACAATCAATGAGGTTGTTTGATCATCTTGTCTCTTACTTCCTTATTGGCTGATTTTTTGTACATGTATACCTGTAATAGGTACAAAAATTGAGTTTATCATAATCATGTATAAAAAACATAAAGGATTTTAGTCCATCAAGTCATAAACAAATAAGGAATTCATCAGTTCAAGCTTTATATAATTTTTCTCGAACACTTCCTTTCTTAAAGGCTTAGTAAAAATATCTATAATTTGATCCCCAGTCTTGCAATTCCATCCTTATGTTCCCTTTCTTAACATTGTCTCTCAAAAGTGATGCCTCACATCAATATTCTTGGTCCTCTTGTGATGAACTGATTTCTTTGCCATGTTAAGAGCACTGGCATTATCACATAAAAGAGTTATTGAATTTGTGATCACGCCAAAGTCTTTGAGTTGTTGCCTGACCCACAATAGTTGTGCACAACATGAGGCAGGAGCCATATACTCAGCCTCTGCAATTGAAAGAGCAAGTGAATTTTGTTTTTCAGTTCCCTAAGAAACTAGACAAGAACCTAGTAAATAAATCATTCCAGACGTACTCTTCAAGTCGACTTGGTACCCTGCATAATCAACATCAGCATATCCTATTAATTTAAAAAGAATTCCCTGTAGGATATTATAGGATTAGGTCTCATGTATTCTTTAAGTATCTCAAAATTCTTTTAGCAGCTTTCAAATATGATTCTTTAAACTTGCTTGGAATCTAATACATTTATCCATCCTAAAAATAATATCAGGATGACTTGCAGTCTAATACAACAATGATCCAATAATACTTTTGTACACAATCTTATTTACTAAGGGACCAGGTTTATCCAAATCCAGCTTCAAGCATATTCCCATTGGAGTATCTATAGGCTTTGCATTCTCCGTTTTAAACTTCTTTAGCAACTCTTTGATATACTTCTCCTGACAGATGGTTGTTCCATTTGAGGATTGCCTTATTTGAAAACCAACGAAGAAACTCAATCCTCTCATCATATTCATTTCAAATTCACTGTTTATGAGGCTTGAAAAAATTTCATATAGAGACTTTGAAGTTTTTCCATAGATGATATAATCCGCATAGATCTATATTATGAGAAGGTCCCTTACTCTAATCTTCAGAAATTAGGTGTGGTCAATCTTCCTTCTCTTGAAACCATTATCAAGCAAAAACTTTGACAACCTCTGATACTAAGCTCTCGGTTCCTGCTTGAGTACAAAAGGGGCTTTGTCCAGCTTCAACACATGATTGGGATAGTCAATATCTTCAAAACTAGGAGTATTTGTCATGACCCGGATCTACGTGACACGGCGTATGAAAACCTGAGAGTCCCTTAACAACCTTCAAGATACCAAAACTCACATCATCCATTCGAAAACGTAATCAACAATCAACACATAATTCTAAGGGACGAAAAAGTAGGACTTATGCTATAAGGGCATCATGGGGAAAGAGATAACATGAGTTCACATAATACATAGCACATAAATACTAAGGGGCGGGTACGTAGGACTTACGCTATGGGGGCTTTTCGGGACTTAGGATCTTTCCATCAACATAAGATCAAGTCACATATCAATACTCAAAGATAACCAAATACATAACATAGAATTAACCATAACTCATAGCATATATCATAAAGAGGTTTACAAGGTATCCAACAATGCCTCTACATAGATGGGTCGAGGGCCAAGACATACCCCGGGCTCACCCTCAAGAACAAAAAATGAAATAGGTAACATAGACAGATGGATGGTGGTTTGTCCTTGAAAGATAAGACTCACCACTACAAGCAAAACTAGAATCCAAGCTAAGCATCGAACGGTGGATGATCAAGGTCCTCGGTCCCTACATGGTAAAATCATATAGGTAAGAATATGCATTAGTACATTCGAATGTACTAAGTATGCGAGGTGCAACACATGTAACTTACCAAAACCTGCATATCAACGTTAGATGACAAGGACAATATAACAAGATGCTATGAAAGTCATGATGCAGTTAATACGGATGATGCACTTATGTATATTGAGGATGTGACCCCAACCAACCTAAGTAAGACCAAATGAGCTATTACTTGGAACTCTGATGAAATCTCCTCATTGGTAAATAGGTGATTTACTTGCCAAGGGTAGACCATACTTCACCTTGCATGAGAACTCCCATTTCGCATGAAGTAACCTTCCTTGCAGGACAACTCCCATTTTAGATAGGATTTTCATTTACAACATATCATATCATATCATTTCTTATCCTTATGGTATAGCTCCCATTTTGGAGGCATCTTTCCTTACGAGACAACTCCCATGTCAGAAAGAAAATCTATGCTAGGCATATAGTTCAAGGAAAGAGAGAAAACCCTCTATCCATCCATGCTAAGTCATCATCCCACAAGAATACATACATGTTGGGATGAAAAAAATGCAAACTCCTCCCTCCCACATCAGTTGTGGAAAGGTAAAATGACCAACATATAAGGTTGAACCCAATCCCATTAGTATGAGGCCTTTTGGGAGATGCCCAAAAACAAATCCGTGCGAGCTTAGCCCAAACCGGACAATATCATACTAATGTGGGGTTAGGGTTCGGGTGCACGCAATCCCTACATATAGTATCAGAGCTACGAGATCAAGCTCTGCGTATTTTGGCATCATACTAGTGAGCGGAGCGTACAGATCCTTCTAGTAGAGGTAATTCTCGTTCTAGAGTTTCCACCACCCAAAGTCTTGCCCATCAGTCAAGGTAAGCATTCTAGGAGAAGTGAGCCTTGTTCTACTAGAGACAAGGCATGTCCCAGAGCTGGATAAAAATCTTATTTCAGCAAGCAAACTCGACGAAGAAGGTTATGTAACAACCTTCAAAGGCGGATCGTGGAAGATTACTTCAGGAGCAAGAGTAGTAGCAAAGGGAAAGCATACAAGTACACTTTACCTTCTCCAGGGAGACAACACTAAAGATTCAGTGGCAGCTACAGTGGCTTCAAAAGATCTTTCTAATCCATGGCATCAACGACTCGATCATCTTGGAGAAAAGGGTGTAAGGGAGTTACACTCACGGAGATTACTACTGGGTCTAAAGAAGGTCGAGTTGGATTTTTGTGAGAGTTGCATCTACGAGAAACAAAAGGCAATCAGTTTCAAATTGAAAGGACAACAAAGGAAAAGCAAGAAGCTTGAGCTAGTCCATACTGATGTGTGGGGTCCAGCACAGGAGGTCTCTTATGGAGGTAAGAGATATTTTATCACTTTTATTGATGATGCAACAAGAAAGGCTTAGGTCTACGCTCTCCGTGAAAAATCAGAAGTTTTTGGAATGTTTAAAATATGGAAAGCCATGGTCGAGAAAGGCACGGGATGTCAGGTTAAAGCCTAAAATTTGACAATGAAGGCGAGTACACCAGCAAAGAATTTGCCGAGTTTCTATGTCGAGAAGGCATACAAGGAGTCAAGACTGTTCCGAGGATTCCGCAAGAGAATGGTGTTGCTGAAAGAATGAATTGAATGATTCTAGAATGAGCCAGGTGTATGAGACTACATGCAGGCTTACCGCTCCATCTTTGGGCTGTTACTGTGGATACGTCAGTCTACCTCATCAACAGAAGTCTAGCTAGTGCGCTAGATGGAAAGATACCGAGGAGGCATAGTCAGGTAAGAAGGTTAATTATTCTTTCTTAAAAGTATTCGGTTGTATTGCATACGCTCTAATTGACAAGGAAGATCGAAAGAAGCTCGATGATAAGTCCCAAAAGTATGCCTTTATTGGCTACGGGGGTGATGAGTATGGCTACAAGCTATGGGACTTTGCAAACAATAAAGTCTTTCGTAACAGGAATGTGATATTCAATGAAGCTCAAATGTATAAATATCGTCAAACTGAGTAGGAGAAATCTACTGAATCCAAATATGTTGATTTGGACTTGGAGCTATAGAAAAAGCTTTCAACAAGTAAAGAAGCTTCCCAACATAAGGTTCAAGGGGAGCCTAGTAAACCAGAAGTTCAAGAAGATGAAGATCGCAAGGAGCCAGAAGTTCCTCCACCACAGAGATCTACACGAGTGAGAAAGCCAAAGGTAATCTTTGACCAGTCAATTTTGTGTCATGTCTTATACACAGATTCGGGGGAACCGGAGACTTAAGATGAAGCAAAGAAGGACACTTCTCACAAGAAGTGGGAATATGCCATGGAAGACGAGATGAGCTCATTGCTTCAGAA
>JAOTQJ010162873.1:0-27402 GCA_025642045.1 Solanum sejunctum | reverse complement strand
AAAAGGAATGTGAAATACAGTAACTAAACCAAACGAATGGAAAGAAAACAAAAACCAAACTAAGCAGACAATTCTTGGGTGAAACGATTGGGGATATTACCTTTTTCGGGGCAGCGAACTAGGATGACGACGAGCTCGACGTAGTTTCGACACCACACAACAAAGGACTTATTGACGGATTTCAGACTTCAAAGTTAGATATTCGGCTGTAGCAATCGATTGGCTTTGGAATTTTTGAGGTTGAGAACTGTTGGGAAATCGACAAGAACATTTTCGATCCCTTGTTTTCCAAACTCGTCCCCTGTTTTTCCCACTGTTGATTGCTCTCCCCCCCTTTTTTTGAAGTGATGATTTTAAGCTTAAATAAACCCCCAAATTAGGGCAAATAACGGATAGATTCGACAAGAAGGGATGAGTTTCGGGACTTGGCAGGTACGCGTGGGGTGGGATTATGGTTTTGTCAGAGATGTGAGTGCGATCTAGTTTCGGGTGAGCGTTGGCTTTGACAGGTTGTCGGTCGGATTTTCTGGATTCAAAAGGAGAGGAAAAGGGAAAGGATCGGCGACGGTGGGAGACGAAGAGCAGGTTGACGTAGGCGGCGGGGCGTGGAAGGTGGGACGGCGACGACTAGGTTTTTTGGGTTTTATTTCTCTGGTTTTTGTTTTTTTGAAGGGAAATGGAAGAAGAAGATATGGATATATTTGGAATTGGGGGCGCGTGTGGTACACGCGCCCGCCTTAATAATTTTTTTTTTGAAATAATGGTTAAAAAATTGTTAAAACAAAAATAAGACTCGATAATTAATTTGACACCGTGGAGGGTAAAAATTGGGTGTCAACACTCTAATATTTAGAAATATGCAGTGCTTTAATAAAAAGATTATTCAATTACAATTTAATATCATCATAGTATATAAATGCTAGTATCAATCAAATTATATAGATACCATCAAGAATATACTTAGGGTTCAACATCATGGTATTCAGATAAATAGTTTGGGACGTGCGTCCAATCAGGATAAATATATTAGATTGCATCCAATCTAGATAAATACTTTGCTCAATTAGTTCATATTTGTGTATTTTTCCTTTCTAATTCAGAGCAAAATATACAATCTTTACTAGTTTATAGTCTGATTCTATGCTTTCATTTTAGTTTTGAAATTGTCTTTATTATCATATGTACTTCGTTAGATATGTGGATTTATCATATATACATGTTTCAGTGTGACCTACCATACATACATATCTCGGTGTGATGTGCATATATCTGAAATACACTGACTCGCTCGCTTCTCCTTCGCTTTCCTCTCTTCTATTTCATTTTCTTCTTTGTTTATGTATTTATATTTCAACATATAGTTGGCATAAAAAATATACGTATATAGTATCTTTGCAACATATACCTAATTTGAAATTAGAAGAAGTGGTGTATATAATTTGAAATTTGATATGCAGTTATCAATAAACTACAAAGTGAATTGATATTTATTAGGTTGTTTTCTTTAATTTAACTTGTGTTTACTTTGTATTTTTTAATTTTAAGTTTATTTACTTTAAAAATAATTCATACGTAAATAAAAATTGAATTTTTTCATATGATTTTAGTCAGAAGTTCATGTAAAATTTGACTTGTGAGTGATATTATATTTTACCATAAAATATAATTATCTTGAATTTCAATAATTAAACACTAAATTTACTTCGAAATAAACACAAATTTTTAATTATAAATTTCACATCTAATAATGAATGAACTGCATTTATCAATTTGTTAAGACAACAATATATCTAATAAACCTATTTAGCAGCCTTTTCAATTTTTCATGCTCAAATGTAATTTAACCCATGTGATATTATTAAGTTACTAGTTTGTTTAAAAACGAAATGACACACTTAAGTAATATAATTTTAATTTTTATATTTTTATAATAAGAATTTTTTATTATTATATAAAATATATGACATATTTAAAATCATAAGTTTGAAGGTTTTTTATTCATACAAATACATACTTTAACAACAAATTTCCAAAAATTGAACATAGATTTTTTTTCTCACGAAAACTTGATGATTAGGTTGAATGTAGTAGGGGTTATATAGAGGGGTAAAAGTAGATCGAAAAAGTATTAGGGGAGGTGATTAGATAGGATATGACGCAACTCACATCACCAAGGACATGACCTCGATAGAAAATGGTATAGATCGCATATTAAGGTAGAAAGTTAGACGGCTAGTAAAGGTGGAATAACGTTTGACATTGTGATATAGTAGGTTAACAGAGATAGTTGCGTCCTTACATATTATGTTGTTATTGTCCATCATTCATTTTACTACTGTTATTATCTTTGCTAATTATTATTTATTTGTCATTCTGGTGATTAAATTTGCCTTCAGGAATAATATTTTTGAGATGATCTTGTTGTAAGATTATTGAAGGATTTTATTTTTCTCTCACATAAATAAACACAAGGAATATTCTTTTTCAACCTCAAATTATACTCATTCCCAGAAGCCCAGTCCTAGAGCCCAACCTTCAAAAGCCCAAGGCAAATTCCATGAGAAGACTAGTTATTCCGTCCAAAATCGCGTGGTCATTAGGGTCAAATACCAATTACATCCCTATTTTTCTTCAGAATTTCAATATACACCTGTTCACATAATGGCAGCAACTAGTAATTTGACGAACAATTACAGGGCAAATTTGTCACGAAAAAACCGACAGTGGATAAGTTTGAAATTAACAAATAGGTAGAAGGGCATTTATGTAAACTTATTTTGAAGAGGACCACTCCTTTTCCCCACCACCAAGCATCTTTTGCAATTTTTAATTTTTTTTCTTTTGATATTTATTTTAAAAATTTCTCTTCCTTATCTAAACAAAAAAACTATTTTAATATTTTAATTGCTTTTTATATTTCCAAAATATATTTTTGGTTTCTTCTACAGCGCTTCTTCTTATGATGATTTTGCTGTTACATTATCGATCGGAACGATTATCTTCTCTCTAGAAATCTTCCTTTTCTCTCGATCTTTCTCTCTCTAGATGTTTGTGGTTTCACTGTTACTCCAGCATTAACCGGTGAGTTCGATTTTTTCCTCTTCAATTTCTATGTGTTTTCTATTATATCATGCTTTTTTTTACGTTTTTTCTAGTCGCCGGAGAGTCTAGTTCTGTTGTGTTGATCGGAAGATTATGAATAAATTCAGTTGCATTTTTCGTCTGTAGCTTTAAATTCATTTTTTTCCTTTTTAGCTGTATTTTTTGGTTATAATCTGAAGTGACTTGACTGTTTTCCGTTTTGATTTGAATTGGTACTAGAAGAGTTACTGGAAAATCTGCATCTGCATTTTTTTTTCGTTGCTCAAAATTGCTGTCTGATTTATCGACGGTAAACATCCAGGTCTTCATGGATTTCTTAATATTTGGTTTATTACATGTTTTTCACGAGGAGTTCGATTTTTGATTTATCTTCATTGATGTGTATTTGTGTATTTAATTTATCAATTACCATGTCATACGATTTGTGGTTGTGGTGGATTGTTTTTAATTTGTAATTCTCCCTTGGAGCACCTTTCTTTGTTGACGGTCATCACTAATATGAAGTAAATAAAGCCAGAGACGTCTCAATTGGAAGCTGAATCAGTTTGCTATTTAGATGTAGATGTCATATAGAAATCATTGTTATGGCAAGAAAAGTTGAAGCTAATTGCTGCATATGTCCAAGGATATATAGCTATAGGAATATATTAAATAATAAAGTGAAAAAGGATTGTTAAATTTAAGAGGCTATTCATGTCCTTGAATATCCCCGGTTCTATCATCATAATAGGTATGGATGGGCTGGTCGGACTAGTCATTTCTCACATGATGTCCCCCAAAGCCCATAGAAGGCGAGGCGCCATGGTGTTTAGAATACTGAAATAGATCTCGGTCGGTTTGGTAGCTCAGTAGATATCTTCCACCGAATAGTAGACATGCTATTCACTATTTTCTAGCATCTTTTTTATTTCATCCTGTCTCTATTCTCTCTCCCTGTGGTGGTTTGACACGTAACTCGGCGAGTTTCTGCTTTTTATTTATTTTTTTTGTTTACATTTTCCAATCGAAAATTTTTAAATCCTTTAAAGCACTGAAGATAGCGTCATTACTTATATTTTACAGCTGTCTCTGACTTCTCTGAAACTTTTTGACAGATAAAACATAACTCAAGCTCATGGAAAAGAGGCGTGTTTATGGTTTGATATTTTGTCGGCATGTCTGACCGCTTGCTTTTTCCAAGATATAGCAAGTATTTGACAGAAATCAGTGGCTGGCTCTTAGATGATAACTACTGATTGCAGCTCGTGAAGGCTGCGCTTAAGCATGTTGATAGTCTTTCAATTGATTTTCAATTTCTTTTGTAATGAGAGGTGGATTTTTTACCATTTACCATACCGTATGCTGCAAATAAAAAGTGATATATGTCAACAATCACGTGAAGATCACTGTTTTTACAGTGTAGAAACCTCTATCAGGAGGTTACAGGTCCATTGAGAAAGTGTTGGCCCACCCATCGTTGTAATCTAAAAATGGAAAGGTAATTCATGCTCACACCCTATTTGGATATGAAGAGGTGGTTTTCCTTTAAATGATCTGATCATTTTGTTCTTTCTTGTGTGGGACATTATAATTCCAGATATAGAATATTGAAGGAGCTTGGAGATGGAACATGTGGTCATGTATATAAGGCCATTAATACAGAAACATCCGAAATTGTAAGTGATTGTCTTTGTTTACATGTTTGTTATGTTTTATAGATCGACACATGTTTTTCAGATTTTCTCATATATTAGTTGATATAAGTTGACGTTCCAGAATCATGTTTACAAAATCTAAGACTTGATTGGAAGTCCACGCAGTGGCGGATCCAGGATTTTAATCTCATGGGTGCTCTACCATATGATAATGACATATTCGTTTATAATATCATAAATGAGGTCCAAAGGTTAAATGTACACAAACTGTTAAGGTGCTGCGTCACCCTTAACACAAAGTTATTGAATCACAAAGCATAAGTTTATAACTATTTTAAACTTTATGGTGAGCAGTTTTTTTTTTTTTTTTTTAAATAAAAGATGGGCTGCATGGCCCTTTTATTAAAAAGGGTAAGATGCAGAAATCCCATACATTTGCTGCCTAATTAGATTGTATCCGGAAATTTCTCCAATTACAAAAATTCCTGATTTTCCGTTGCTCTCGAATACACTCCTTGGTTGTTCGACACATTACAAGATACATTGTTTAATGGTAGAGATATATCCGAGAGGGATAGGGATGTATCAAAAAGGGGATAGGGATGTATCCAAGATGGGATAGAGATGTACCTGAGAGAAGATTTTTGTCAATGGTAAATTTTTTAAAGATTATGATATCTTAAATTGTGTATTTACGTAAAATTTTCAAAGTCCACAAAAAGACCCAGCCCAATAATCCAACAAAAATCTCTGCTAAGACAAAAACTTTATGGTGAGTAGATTTTACAAGTTATCATTAATATTTTGGTGAAAAAAATTACTATTGAAATTAGAATCGTTTTCAGAATGAATCGTATATAAATTCAGGTGAAAATAAAAAAAGAAAGAAAGTAAAGAAAAAAATGGTAAGAGAAACAACCTCAACTGCTTCAAACAGGGGGAGAAAACAGGGAAAGAGAAAATAAGAAAAGAAAGAGAGAGCAAAAAGAAAGGCATTAATAATATCTGAACGAATCCAGAATCGATCCTACAACGTCAAAGCGAATAAAACAATTTCGCTTGCTTGGCTAACCAAAGCACTCACCTGCTTTTCGTGTCCCTGGGTGCTCAGTGTTTCTTAACTATTTCCCCCCATAACCTGTATATATGTATAGAGCTCGAGTAGAGAGTAACGGGTGCTCGAGCACCCGCAAGTATACACGTGGATCTGCCCTTGAGTTTATGTCTGGAAGCACCAGAAAAGATTTTGATCTGTGCATGTCTGAAGAGTTGCACGTCTAAATTAATAAAGTCTTATAACTTATAAGCAACAGGACTCAACATGGTAATGCTTGTATTTGCTCCTTGGTTTCCTTTGTAATGGCAGTTATTGGTGCATCTCTCATACGACAGTACTAACATGTGCCAAATAAAGTGCCTTAGACCCATGCATAATAATTTCTGAGAGACACGTTTAAAGTTCCATTCGACATATAGTCAAGTCGTCAGATTGGTTTTCAATCATGCCTATGCTATTTCTAGAAATGAAGAACAATAAAATTTGACCTGTTCACTTTCTTCTTTGTTCCACTTGGAGGGAGTTGACTGAGAGGCTTATGTTGATGGTTTCTCTGTGCTCAGACATATCACAGGATGTTGATTCCTCTCAAATGTTACAACTTATAGATTTGTTTCATGTATTGCAGGTTGCAGTAAAGAAAATGAAAAGGAAGTTCTATTTTTGGGAAGAATGCATTAATCTACGTGAAATAAAGGTGTGTGGGTTTCCTCTTATTCGGTCTCATATTTGATGGTCTGAAGAGAGAAATTTAAACATATCGGTTCAGAAAAATTACCGTGTTAAAAATGAGGTTCTTGTATATATTTACATATACTTGGTGCATGCTAAGCTTGTCAATCTTCCTCTGTGCAGTCCCTCCGTAAATTGAATCATCCTAACATCATCAAACTGAAGGAGATTGTCCAGGAGAACAATGAGCTTTTCTTCGTACTTGAGTACATGGTACCAGTTTAAGACCTTTGTCTAGATTTCTGTGTTGCATGTTTCTCATTGTCTGTGATGCAGAATCTTTTGTTACATTTATGTAACTCTGGCAGTTAGTGCTTGCAGTTTCAGAATATGAAAATACTATGTCAACGCGAACCTTTAAATTGTCTCCTTTTAAATTGTCTAGGAACGTAACTTGTACCAACTAATGAAAGATCGCCAAAGACCTTTCCTAGAGGAAGAGATTCGAGGACTGATGTCTCAGGTGTTGCAAGGACTTGCCCATATGCATAAAAATGGTTACTTTCATCGGGACTTGAAACCTGGTATTGAAAAGTAATGTGTTCTATTTACTATCTTTATTTATGGAAGTGGGAAACTTAAGTTACACTTGTTCTGGTTCAGAGAATTTATTGGTGACGAATGACGTAATTAAAATTGCTGACTTTGGGTTGGCTCGTGAAGTGTCTTCATCACCTCCTTTCACTGATTATGTTTCAACTCGTTGGTGAGTTGCCTTCTCTAGTTTGGTGCATGCTTTGTTTCCAGGTGCTAGTAAAAACTTTTCCTCTGATGTAAGGATGTTCTAATGTCTGTAAAAGGTACCGAGCGCCAGAAGTTTTGTTGCAATCCTCATCATACACACCTGCTATTGGTATGCACTGTCAGTTTGTTCTTGCAATTTCAGAAGCTTCTTGTGTGACACCGTAGTTCATTTTTTATTTGACACCCATATGTTTCAGTATGTTCAGAAACTCAAGCTAGCATCTTGAAATTTTGTTCTTGAATCTTGACGCCTGTTGCAGCTAGTTTTCTACTTGTTCTTATAAACTTGTTATCTGAATACACTGCTGTCAGTATGGTTCATACTTATTGATATTTTACGGTGTATAAACAGACTTTCTTTGAATGTTTTTTGTTTATTTTGATGTTAAGCACGTTATGTGATCTGTCGTGGCTCTCTGAAGGTAATATAACCTTCAATGGGTTCTATGAAGGTTGTGTAAAAGAAAATAAGAGAGTGCCAGGAATCGCCTTGGACTAAGTTCACCATGCTAACATAGGGCCCATCAAAGTATTGACTTCAAAAATTGGTGGCTTGATACAATAGTAAAACTGGACTGTGAGACATTTACTGATGTTCTCGTACTAGAAACTAAGAATGTTCTTAGTCTATTCTAATGTTTGTCTAGCATGATGTTAGATGCATGTACGAAAAAACCTTGGGGTTAGTTTTCTAGAACATCATTGACCAGTGACTTGGCTCCTTTTTCAATTCTTGAAATTATCACATGTTTGTTCACTACTTCACATGCTTGGGTTTGTCAATTTCTTTTCCTTGCCTTTTCTTTTAGATTGCTTTATTTTTTATATTAGTGGTGGTTCTGTTGTTTATCCAAAAAAGTACATCTCCTTGAACTCCTATCTTGAAGTTCTCAAACATTCTAAAGTTTGAAGGTATTACATGGGAAATTGTTCAATGCGTGGGAAGAACTCTTGGAAAAAAATTCATGCTTGTTCTGTTGGTTAATTAATCCTTTTGAATGTGGTCTGTACACAGATATGTGGGCAGTTGGTGCAGTACTTGCTGAACTTTTCACACTTTGCCCAATTTTTCCTGGTGAAAGGTGATTTCATATCCCATATTGTCTTAAACAAAAATGATGTCCTAGCTTCTTTTAGCTTGAGCCTAGACTGCTTTTACCTCAAATGTATCTGACAATTGGATGATTAGTTGGTTCCAAGAGCTTGTGGAGCATATCGTCCAAATTCTGTGGGAAATTGAAAGTTGATTCATATCATTTGGAGCACTATTTCCTTAAAGAGTACTCATCCTTTTTCTTTGGCCAGTGAAATTGATCAGTTGTACAAGATATGCTGTGTTCTTGGACCGCTAGATTGGACTAGCTTCCCAGAAATGAAAAGTGCTTCACGGTTGTATGAAATAAGTTGTTTTGATGTAAGTCCAGGATGAACTTCTTAGTTTCATGCCAGTTTCTTTTGACCTTTATCACAAACATGTGAATGATAAGATCACATACTCGGATCTTTTTTTCCCCTGATAGATTTCACCAGTCAATCTGTCTGATGTCATTCCAAATGCTAGCTTGGATGCTATTGATTTGATCAAGGTATTCCTTATATCTGCTTCTTTACATTGCTGGCATATGTTATGCACGAAATACGAAATGGAGTTTAGCTGATCTATCCCTCCGTTCATGTCACAGCAACTCTGCTCGTGGGATCCATCAAGGAGACCGACTGCTGACCAATGCTTACAACACCCATTTTTTCACGTAAGTCATTTTATGTTATTTGTCATTTGCTTCATGTGTTTACTGTAACTGGCATCCTTCCATGGAGATTTAAATAACCCGTCACTTTATAATGAATAGGTTGATATGTGGATTCCTCGTCCTCTAGGGGATCCACTGCAGATGAACTTAAGTAATATTGGTAAGAACTCGTGAAAAGCTTTTAGCATATGTCACTGGCCGCTTTTAGTTCATGAAGCTATCCTGTTGTGCAGGACCTGAGCCTAATCTTGAGTTGAACCTGTGGGATTTTGGGACAAAAAAAGATGACTGCTATCTTGGTTTGACTTTGGCTGTGAACCCAAGTCCCTCTTGCCTAGGTATGAACTTTTAAGATAATCATTATTTCAGGTTTGTTTCCATATAATATCCTTCCATGGAGATATATATCTAAAGGTGGGGTTATCTATATAAAGAACAACCATTTTAGATGCACATAAATGCTTGCAGTGAGAATTTGTCTATGGCTCAATTTGTTGCAACAATTGTTGTTTTTTCATGTATATCCTGGCTTTTGTAATAATTGACATTCTTGTCGTCGTGTCTTCCTCTATCTTGTTGCTTAGAAGCAATGCCTGCACTGCTTTGTCCACTAAAAAAGTAAATATATACTCTGATATGGTTGCAATCCTAGTTGTGAGCAAGTCTGAAATTTGCCCAGGGAAACATATTTTTAGGACAGCTTGGCAGACACTTATATCATATAAAACACCCTTAAAGAAAGAAACCATCTTTGTGATAGTATCATTTCTAAGAGCACGAGAACTGACATTCTTGCTAGTATATGTCTTGCATTAAATTTTTCAAGTTTTTGTTTTATTGTTGTATGCTCTCATTTTCAGTTGCATCTTCCTAATACAATTTACCTTAAACCTCATTATGCAGATTTATTTCCTGGAAAGATGGCGAGTAAAAGTCAAGGTGCAGGAACGGTGAGCGTCTTAATTTTTTTTAATTACTTATACTTGGGTCACTGTTTTCAGAGATTTCTTTTCATAAGACTCCTGAGTTTTATAAATTCTTCTAAAAGTTTTTAACAACATTGGCAGGATATGTTGTTCTGCCCTGGTTTTCAAGATCACTCACAACAATCAGGTAGCTCATATACTTTTTCTCGTAGTTTAATATATTGTTATTGTAAAGAAATGAATCTTGGGCCTAACTCAAGTACTCAACCCCAATAGTTAACTCATGTGGGGAGGATTGTCCAAGTCCATAAGGAGTCTAACTTTTCCCCATCCCACCGATGTGGGACTTAACAATTGTATCAACCATTTCTGCAATTTGATGCAGACATCTTATTTTTGTTTTGGGTGGGTGGTTCTACAATTGCCTTATGTTAAGACTCTTGAATGAAACCTAAAATGCTTTAAGGTTTGTCAGCATATGATGGCTCTTTCTGGTTATTTAATGTAGTCGGTTGACATCTTCACCTTCTATACTATATATGTTACTTAGAGGTGTCATGGCTGTGTTGATTTCTTCTTTTCAGTTTTCTGGTCATTGTTTCCTCCTGATCACCATCAAATATCTACTCCAGTGGACTCTTCATTGTCATTATCATTCAGGTCTGTATCCATTTATCGAATTTTATTTCTGTTAATGGTAAAAGTTTTGGTGGGTTTTTGAGCAATGTATTTCCCCTGCAGAGAACAGAAATGGAATCATCCTGCAACAATTTCCTTGATAAATTTCTGTTCAATGCCATTACTCATATTAGAGATTGAATATTACTCATTAGAGATCAAACATAACTCAAGTCTTCCAACTCTCCACTCCCCATGCTAAACAGACAGCATCAAATACATGTCCTTGAGAAAACCAATAAGCCCAATTGTATCACAATTTGCATGTCAGTAACAGGGGAAGGAGGGGGGGGGGGGGATAGGGCGATGTCTTATGGACTTAAAAGTTGATCAGTACAACGGCATGAAACTAAATTCCTCCGTTTATTTTTGTTTGCAGCACAATTCCGCGCTCAACTATTGGAGCTCCACAATCAACTGGTTTTGGCATGACATCTCTGCAGACTAACTTCTTGGAACACCCCTTTCTGGCTATGTCATCCTCCTTCCAGCAGGGACGTTGCCTTTGAGCTACTGATTCAACTCTCTAGTCCGCTGAATAAGCAAGTATAGTAGTATCTAGTTGTAGTCTGTAAATGTGATTGACAGCATAATTAAAGTCTATTTACTAGATTTTTTTTTCTTCATAATTCTCTTCTAAGGATGTAGAGCGACCCATGCCCCTTTTGGGTGGCGTAGTTGGTGTCCTTTTGGGAACATCCCTATAGAAGATGACTGAAATGTACTGGTTGTAATTATTTAAACTATCATAAACGGGGAGAAAGATGCAACTCGTGTTCTTTATTTATTTAGTTCTTTTTTATTTTAAATTTGTGTGTGTGTAAGTCTGTGTCAAACCAATCTTCATTTTCTAGCGGAAAAAAGTTGGACTGAGCTGATTGCCTTTTCGGGCCACAAAAGATATGCTAGCTGCTCATGAAGAACAACGCTTCTTGAAAAGCTTGATGTCCAATTTTCACTTAGTCCTTGGAGGTGTGGGGAAATAATGAAATTTTGAATTTGTAACTTTAGTTCAAATTGTCAAGTGTCAACCAAAAGACCAGAAGAGAAAATTGTAAATGGTCTCTTATGTTTAGGTAGGTTTAAGTTGTCCATAAAGTATGCTCGGAACGGTTTGGTCTTTTTAAATTTATCAACACTCCTCAACTTCGACAAATACAATACAAATTATGCCTATCATATTATTTAGAATGATTTTTAAATCACAAGTAAAATATGAAAAAAATATAATTTTATTGATAAATAATATGGGTATAAATCTGTTTATTTCTTGATTTTTCTTTCCTTAAATTTCATAGTGGTTGAGAGTTGATTTCATAATGATTTTAGAGCTGTCATGGCGTATTTCTTGAATTAAGATGATTTGAATTTCACCTTTATAAAATTTTCTTGAAATATTTGATATATTGATATCTTTATAGCCTCCAAGAACTCTAATTAAAATTAAATTCATCATCTCTTAGAATCCCACTAAATTTTAATGTTTACATAGATTTAGCGATTGTTTTTTTTATTATTTAACAGAAATTCACGATTGGAAGTATAAGATAAAAAAAATGTTAATTACTTAAAAGGAGATTAAAAGAGTTCAATTTCGTCATTTTCTCTTCAAATGTCCAACCTCATTAAGTTTTTTCTAACCGTAAATAACGTGACCTCCTTAATTAATGAAACTTAAGAGACTCTTAAAACCAATCAACCACCGCTAAATATGATGACACGTGACAGCACCCCAACAGAAACACCACTTTGATCCAAAACCCTTTTCTCGATTTTGCTGCTTCAACTATTCTTGGTTAAGTAAGCTTCTCTAAGTAGGGTCCACTCTTTTCTTGCACCTTAAAGAGTGGATTTCTTTTCAAATATCCAAAATCACAGAAATATTCACTAGAGTTTTGCCCGCTTACAGTCATGGGTGGAGATACAACACTCTCTAATCCTCCTCTCAGCTATTCCACTGGTACAATATATAAATCTTCCAAGATGTTTTTTTCTGTTTGGGGGTTGGGTGGGGGAGTGATTTTTCAAGTTTCTTGCATAATTTTGATATGTATGCATGTAAAATATGATATGTTTTGAGAACCATGAGGTCTTAAATTTAAATTCCATATAGGTAAGCTTTTCCTATTTGTTTTTGTCTGGATGGACATAGTTACTTGTATTTATTGCTGGTGGGAGGTGTCACGTATGCATACAAGTTGCTCTGAGCACCATGGTTATCCAAAAAAAAACAAAACAGTAAGGTGTGCTTTGAATTCAGTTAAAAAAAGGAAGAAGAAGAAGAAGAGGTGTAGCAGTAGGTTGATAGTTTTGTAAAACTAGTTTTGAACTTCTGATATATATATATAACTCAGTGGACTAATTTGGAATTGAAACAAAAAGTCGATTGATTCTTGCATAAAATTTTCTTTTTTAAAAATCTAGACCTGATACTCTGAACAAGCTGAAAAAAGATCGAATTTTTGGTACTTGCAGAAGAATCATCTTTTGATCAAAACTTCCCTGGAAACCCACTAGGCTCGGCTACATTTCTCAGGTATTTTCTGTTACTGGTTCATAATTGTTTTTTTGACAAACAGGGATTGTACATGTTTGTTATATTAGTGGTCATGAATGGGATGTGTGCAGTGGTAGTGATCGTTATGGAGAAGTTGGACTAGGTTCTATGGATTTGGAAGAATTTGCTCGAGATTCTTCAAATATAATGGATGAGGTGAATACCAAGCAGACAAGGAATGTATATATGGATGTCCTCAAGAGCTATGAGGAGCTGCAGTTTCATAAGGACTATTTGAAGGAAGCCAAAAATAAAATCTTGAGGTACAGTAATTTATGGTAATTCATTTTCTATTTTGTTCTTTTTCTCTTGGAGATGAGTAACTAGATATAATAATTTTAAAATGTTCCTTGAATTTGTTCAACTTATTATTTGTGGCTGCAGTGTATTTCATGGCCTTGTTTGATTTCTTTTCCTCTGTTTCAAAGTTGTTCTGATGAACATTGCTTGTTGGTTTTATTACTGAACAATTGCTAAGCTCCCGAAAGAGGGAAATGACTACATCTAGTCTCAGATTTAAGTTTTGAACTCGGTTGAAAATAATCCACACCCGTTGTCCAAAGTGTTGACTAAATCCCTTTTTAGTGGTTGAGGTAGATATTTGGGATAAGTTGCAAACATACTATGATACGTACAGTGAACAAAAATTAAATTCTGAAACATAATTCCAAGAGACCCTGTTGAAATCACTTCTCAGTGAGAAGATGAGCATTAATTTTATCATTAAGTGTGTTCGGTAGCCTCCTTTGCAAAGAAATCACCCTTTTTGAAGCAAGACTGGAATCTGGAGATCTCCAACAGGAGTTCATTCCTTAGTTAGGATAGGAGCATTGAGCTAGCTTTAGATTGGATTTGGTTCGATGGTAAAGGTAGTGCAATGTGGGGTGTGTGCTAGGTGCGCATTACTAGCTCAAGTCGTGCAGCAAACCTAGTCTAGTATTTAATTGGGGAAGAGTAATGTAGTGGGGTGGACTCATTGTTCTCGAGTTTCAAAGTTATAAACAACTGATCTCTCAGTTATTAAAAAAGAGTGCACAAGCTAATTTTTGTGTTGTAGAAGTATAATTGTCCGATTTTTACATCAGCTTAGATGTTAATAAGATGCTTAACACAGCTCAAAACAGCACACTGATGCCGTATTTAACCAAGGTAGTGGAAAAGCTAACCCCGTTCCAGTTTATCTGAGAGGATAAATATGAATTCTTCTAATTATGCAATTATTATTCGTTCACTTGATGGCCTAGACAGTAGATACAGCTAAATTTGGATTAGTGCCCTGTCATAGAATGAGTAACCAGTTCTCTTGTATAATTTTTAACTTAGCTAGTTTTATTTTTGCGTAACCTCATCTTACTTCATATTAGCAGTTGTTCAGTTTCTCAATTGTACACGTTAGATTCCACATAGCATATTATAATTTTCGAAGTTCTTTGTCTCGGGTTACTTGTAAATACTATGCATTTGTTGAGTACGTGGTAAATGAACACTTGCAGCTACACACCTGGATCATGGATTGAGGAGGTGGGTGGCATGAAAGCGAGTGATTACGATATACCAAAAAAGATGACACTCTTGTTGATTGGTCCAAGAGGATCTGGAAAAAGTAGTCTTGTTAACAAGATTTCCCGACTGTTTGATGATGATCCTTTTACACCTGAAAGAGCTCAAGTATCGTGTATGTTATCTTTCTCCTTTTTTCATTTAATAATTGAAACTCAGATAAAAGATAATTGTAAAGAATGTGAGTATCGTCTTTCCTTTGTTTGTCCTAGATACTAATGCAGTCATGTTGGTTTTTTCTTTAAGTATTAGTTGTCAGATAATTAACATGTTATAACAACTTCATGGTTCTGAATCTGTGAGTTATCAGATTCTTCTGTTCGAGATGGGACAAATTTTCTGCATGAGTACACGATACCTAAAGGTTCAAGTTCTTTCTGTTTGTATGACACGCCTGGTTTGTCGGATGATTTGAGTGAAAATAAGAAAGTTGTGGAGCGGTGGATGACAAAAGGGGTTCGTCATGGGAAGCTAATAATGAGGTTGATACGATTATTTTGAACAACTTTAAACAAGACTTTTCTTAGGATACCCAGGCTCTCTGAAATGATCCTTTTGGCAGGGATTCTGATGATGCACGTCCGAAGTCTAGAGTTCGCCGAAATAGATACCGTGCTAGTGAGGCCAATGTGGTTAATTGTGTCATATTTGTTGTCAGTGCGGTCCAAATTCTGCAATCGATGGACAGTGGTGATGAAACAAAGACGCAACAAACTCAAACTGTTGCCACAACTTTCAACTACCCTGTCTTGTCATTCAAAGGTATTAATTCACTTTATTTTAATTTTGTTATCATGTCAATCTGTCTTTTGGCATTTTCAGAGTAGTGTAGTTAATTAAATGTTATATGCATTTTGTCAGTGCTAAAAAAAATGTGTAGACAGAAACACATGTGTACTTGTGTTCTATTATTAACAGGTAATATCTCTCAAAAAAATTATTAACAGGTATTAATATTAATTGAAGCACTCTTGATCAGAATATGGGGGACTGTATTGTGGATTTACAAAATAATGTTGAACTAATCAGCTAAGGAAGTGTTAGCCCATCCAAAAACAAGTGTTATATCGATACCAAGTTTATAACATATTTCAGTATCTATTGTTCCGTTTCCTCTTTCTCATGGATGAAGCATATTACAGCTCTTTTAATTTGCGTATTCTTGCCATCTCAGATGAAAAACCTATTGTTGTGCTCACACATGGTGATTTACTTTCACCTGCGGATCGTACGCGCATCCGCATGTATTTGGGACAGCTCCTGGGTATTCATCCCAAGAAACAAATTTTTGACATCCCAGGTGGCAACAAGATAAGTTAGCCTGCTAGTACATGTATTTGTTTAAGTTGAACAAATCTCTAACCATTCCCACCCCCGTTTTATTTTTTCCCTTTTGGTTTTGTGTTTTCAGAAAGTGATGATTTTGGAACTAGGTTGACTATACTCAACATGCTGTGCCATTGTCTTGAGCATGCTGATAAAAACCTACCCTTCAAACAAGACCTACCTTTCAAAGACCCAGATTGCACCAAGGTGAGAGTATTGTTAAAGCAAAGTTGCATGGTTGATTTATGTTTTAAGCGGTTTCACTTCTTTGGACTATGAAAAGTTCATTTTTCTGTCAAGACGGGTTTAAATGTGTATAGTATACATGCCATCATCACCATTGCTGCATCATCCATTGACCATTGATGGACATCTCCTAGATCAAAAGAGTATTCAGTCAACACTTCAACCTTCTAGTAGTCTTTTTGGAACAGTAAATTTAGTTAAATGTTGAAAAGCAGTAATGCATAATTATTGTCTTTTGACAACAGTAATGGATAATTATACAGACTTTAATGTTGGTCATTTTTCACTTGTACGCTTTGCCTCTTGGCAACGTATTATGCTACTTCTAAGGATATAGGGTGTCACATGTTCAGATGATATCGAACTTAGGCTGAGTTAGAATGGGTCGAGTACATAAAGAGTCATGTTGAGGAGTGAGCCACAATCCCAGCCATCCAACTCGACATCACTTGTACGGTTTTATTTTTCCATGTAGCTTTACAGTTGAGTTGCTAAAAATCGTTCACTCTGCAATAAATTAAAACTACAATAAGCAAAAGAATTTGACTGTCGTTTTCTTTTTTGAGTCGACTACTATTTAACGACCCCCAACTTGCCTGGATTTGAGATATAGTTTGTTCCTCTGTTATTTGGTGAAATTCTGTGGTGGTTAGCAATGTAGCCTGTTGGACGATTGATTTGGACTGCTCCGATTTTGCCACTCAGATGAATGTCTCCCCCACGACCCACCTAACCTCTTGAATTCGGATGCACACACTTTATGGCTCAACACCCCTACTGAGATCCAATTATGATATTGCTATTTCTAGTTCATCGGTATATATTTGTGTGCACAACTGATTTTAGATATAGCATTTAACTGGTATTATGACATAGATTGAAGAAGGAAAATGCACCTGTTCATTTTTCTAGCGATGACAATTAATTTGTGCTGCTTGTAAACTAATATGTTGCATCTATATGTGCTCTTCAGTTTAAATTACTGCTTATCGTGCAATTTCAAATCATGTAATACCATTTTTACTTTTTAGGTAGCCTTGCAGATGCTTGTAGGTCTTCTATTGACATATGTGGCTCTAGTAATTCTTTTCGGAATGGGGATGATGTTCAGGAATAATCTCCAAGCCAAACTTGCCTCAGTTCCTGATTCACAGGCATCGCAGTCAAATGTTAACACAGATTGGCATGCAACTATTGTTGATTCTGTACCTAATCTTCAGCCCGAGGCAATGCAGCCACATGCAAATTTCGACTTTCATGCAAGTGAGGTTGATTTTGTTCGCGATCTTCACCCTGAGGCCCACCAATCAGATGTGAACATGGATTGTCATGCAAGTGAGGTTGATTCTGTTCGCGACCTTCAACCTGAGGTCCCCCAATCAGATGAAATGTTTGATTGGGGTGCAATTCGACACTTATGGTCCGACTAAGTTTATTGATGAGCTCAGATGTATAGAGGTTGACGCACTTATCTAGAGCTGACGCACTTATCTAGAGCTATCACATTTAAAGAATGCATGCTTTTCTCGTGTATATAAAACAGCATTAAGCATCTTGAGGAATAGTTTGGATCATTTGTTTATACAGTGCTGTTTTATTACTGTTCCTTGAGTTGTGGTAATAGGATTGGAACATTTTGAAATCTCAGTTGCTTGGACGAATAAATAGCTTTTGAAAACATATGAACTTCTTTGATAATTCTATCAATATCATTTTATAAATAACAACATACCAGTGAAATTCCACAAGTGGAGTCTAAGAGGGAAGAATGTATATAGACCTTATCACTACTTCACGGAGACAATGATATAATTTACTTGACAAAAATCAATAATTGGTACTTCTGTGATAATTTGATACACATCGTACTGAAATGAATTCAATCAGGACTTCAGTAACATTAATATTGCAGAAAAGATTAGAAAACACCATATATATATATGCTATAAGGCACAACAATGTGTCAAGTATGACATCAATCAATGGCAACTGCATTAGAAATAAAACTTTAAAAGATTGGTGGTATGGACCCTGCTCATGGTACATAACAAAAGGATGGAAAAAAATGGATAAAATTTCACCTCATGTATTAACTATGCTGTAGAAGTAAAAATAGGACCATGTTCTAAGCAAAGAACCTACATTCTTGAATCCAGCGCGAGTCCAATTTCATCTGAGTCATCCGAAGGACAAGTACTTAGCTAGCTGTAGCCTGTATATTTCCTTCAGGAAAAGAGATCATCTTCCTGCAGAACAAGAGTCTGGGAGGCTCTGCAAAAATTTTGCTCTTGCAACAGGGTCAGTGGAAAATCGACCCAACACAGCAAATGTGGCTGTGTTGCTTCCAAACTTCTCGATTCCTCTAGATATCATACAGGTGTGATTTGCTTCCACAACCACGATTATGTCTTCACCTAAAAACGATGAAACAGTCTCAGCTATTTGTCTGGTAAGCCTCTCCTGAACTTGGAGTTTAAAGCCATAAAAATGTACTACTGATTGCACTAGAGGTCTTCCAACTGGGTTGACTCCATCTGAAGAGTGATAACCAACGTGCACAACGCCTTGAAAAGGGAGTAGATGATGTTCGCACATGGACCAGAACGACAAATTGAGCTCGGAGCAGATACCATCTTTGAAATTACCACCAACCTGCCCAGAATGACTTCGAGTGTCTATTCTATTTCGAACAAAGCAATTCAGCTTCATTTCCAAATTAGAGTTTCTAAAGTTCATGAACCACTTCACGAACCAAGATGGGGTTCCTACAAGCTCTTCTCTCAATGGATCTTCGCCCAGAGACTTAAGTATTGAATGCACTGCATTTGTCATAGCTGAATTTGATTGTCCTGGCATGCCACAAGATTGAGATGGGCACCATGATTGGCCAAGCCTATGATGAGCATTGTCTATACTTATGCCTCTGAATTTCAGTAGACTCAAAAAATCAGTCCAAACATCAGCATTCCCATCCTCAAAAACACCAGAACCTGAGGTAGCTGTTATCTTTACCCATCCTTGGGAAGTCGAGTCGAGAAATGCTGATTCAAAATTTGGAAAATGAATATGCATACACTGTAGAACCACAGCAACGCCTGTTGGCTTGATTCCATGCTGCAAAGCAGTGCAAACTTCATCAGCAAGGCGCTGTGGACTTTGGAGCCGTTTTGCAAAAATATCAGCAACCCGAGAGAGCTTGCTTAGTCCTACAACCCTTTTTCCGGATGGAACATAACCTACATGACACTTAACCTGGAATGGAAGCAAGCAAGACTCACAGTATGAAAAGAGATCAAGATCTCGAACAATCACAAGCCCACCAACTCCTCCAGCCTGACCACTTCCACCTTCCAATCCAGCTTCAGGGAATAATGCACCATGAACGATATCAGTCACTTTCTGTTTGTAACCTTCATATAACACAAATATGAAAGACTTTAGTCAAACAGTAGTTTAAAACACCAATCCAACTACAATTGAAAATGTGAACATGTTTCATGATAATAGAAGATGTAGATATCATTTGCATACAGCATAATGAGACGCAGTTAACTAGTATAAGATAGATGTTCTAGTGACTTGCAATAATTTGTCAAGTCTTTGGTGTTCAAAATTTTTTCACTAAGGAAAGTTTCGCAAATCCCTTATTGTTTCAAGCTAGAAAAGAAATCCAGCAACCAAGCACTTAAATGTAAGCTGCAGAAAGGAGCAAGGAACAAGGAACAAGAAAGACTGTTTAAATAAGTAAGATGGAATTTGTAATTGCATTTGAAGAAACATCATCCCTTAATATGCTTCTCTTGACTGGAAAAAAGTGTCAGTAATGCATGTGTCCCATGTGAAAGATGGAAAAGTTAAATCTTTCATCTTTACTTCCTCTCATGTGCATTGAAGAGACATACACACTTCAGTTTCCTTCAACTGTACTTCAATGATGAGTATCCAGATACATGGTTGCAACTACGAGATGGAATATCATTTCACGGGTATCCAAAATCTGCTTTCAGCATTCATGACTTCCCTGTCTCTAACTACATATAGGTTCACTTTATAGCTTCATACCCACACTTACTAACAAAAGTGGTTAGAGAAAATGGAATAATCCAATTTGTTAAAGAGTGGGGCTCATCTAACAGCGTCCAACCTCCACCTTGGTGGACACAGCAAAATGGCCAAAAATAACTTCTACGCAGGAAATGGAGCCACTTTCCCGTAACTTAAAACAGTGCAGTACTGGATTCACATCTAAAAAACATGAAATACAGAAAGCTCATGTCCGACATTCAAAGACAACTTATTTTTCATGGAAAATTTGACGACTCGTGCTTCATTAAATGCAAAACTAACCATCGATCAAGAAGATATGTCAAACTATCCAAGGATACATTTTTGGACTATCTGGAGGGAAGGAACTTGATATAATTTGAGGGGTTTGGAAACACCTCCCTAAACTGAAAACCATTTGAAGTTTGAGGCAATAATTGCTTCAATGTTCTGGTTACACAACGAAAATAATTATTTGGTGGTGATGAAGAAAACCAGACCTGCAAGTACTTACAAAACTTAATCCGTATTTTACCCCAGTGTCGATCTGCATAACTTCTATAAAGTATATAATGGTATAAAAGATGTTGTTTAACTTAAATAGCTACTCCTAAAAAATGACAAAGCTTGTTTGTCTGGTTAAACTAATTTCACCACCCCACCCCTTCTTATCTTTCCTTTTTATAATAAAGGGACAGAGCTCATAATTGTCGAATCTTCGCTAAAGGCGAACAAAAGACCAGTCCAGGGGTTGTTTGATAGCTGGGTAGAATTACGCAGTATTAGTTATTACATCTTCTCCCTACATAAGATAACACAATAATTCCCTCATAACTTATACATGCATTAGTTACGCAGATTTCTAAATAGCAAACCAAACGTCTTATTGATTTTATACCTAAATAACTTATTTCCTATCTAGCTACCAAACATTATCTAACTTAAACAAAAAGTAATATATGAATAAGTTGCTTGTTTACTAGCTACCAAAGGACCCCTGAATACTTCAGCTAAAAATTGCATCTTTAAGCATTTTCCAACAAGTGCAACATAGAAACTAACAGCATGAGACAAAAATAATACTTCAAATATACAAATCCACACTGACAAGCTTGATGAAAATGCTCCACTTGCTCCAGGAGATAAAAAGTAAACAGATCAACAAATAAAAATAACTATTAGAAAATCCAAAAAAGGGTGTACCTCTTGTTCCTTGTCGAAGAGCCTTAGCAACACGAAAAGGGGTTTTCTTGATTCCTTCCCTATTGATATCTTCACCCAAACCCTGCAAGAGAACTCTTACAGCATCCTCAATAGCCAGTGTTTCAGGCTGACCTTCAAACCCAACTTCAAAATTAACTTCGTTCTCTATTTCTGCATGATAGTGCCCCTCATCTAATGCTCCCATTGACACACAAAACCAAATAATATAACAGATCTTACCACCTGAATCACAGGTGATGAATAAAGAAAAAAAATTGAATCTTTTTGAAAGATTTAAGCCAAAGATTCCAAATTTGAGACACCCAATGACCCAAACGAGGAAAATTTGAACAAAAATGTGGAGGAATGGGAATTTGTATGGCTGCTATTGATGAACATATACTATAGGGATCTGGGGATGAGATGCATATGCATTACTACAAAAATTTGCAGCATTTAAAAAATGTTTTTTTAAAAAAAATAATAATAATTAAAAAAAATAAAAAATGTAAGGTTGCAGTTGATATTGGAATGTGTGGAAGTCTTTACCTAATTCTGTCACGGTTCTAGTCAAGATCAAGATGTGGGTCGGTCTAAATTATGGGAATATGCCACCAGAGGATCTCCAGTGACTCGTTACGAATTGACTCGTAAAATTTTTTGAAAAAATTTATGTTTGAGTCTTTAGTAATCTCAAATTTTGTAGATTAACATTTACGAAAACTCTATTAAGAATTCTGCGGCTCTGTTAGGCTATATGGGGTTTTTAAAGGCTCGTTATGAATGAATTGATATAATTTTTTTTATAAAATAGGAATTTGATAATATCTTAATTTTTCATGAATATTAACTTACAAATTTTGGAGTATCGAAGCTTTTAATCAATTTTTTAAAGGAGTATGGGGGATTATTTTATGAAAAGATGATCAAACTAATTTAATCGATTCTTTTTATATTAAAATCGAATTAAATTTTTTAGTTTTTAATATGTACTACTATTTGATTTTTTTATCAGTTGTTATATAATATATATAATACTGGTAATTATATATCAAAAATTGACCATCATATCAATGAGAAGATCAAATAATAATAATAAAAATAGTATAATAATTGAAATACTATGAATAACACGTGACAAAAATTATAAAAATATTATTATACTAAGATTTACATTAAAACACCTAAAATCTTGAGGATAATCAAATTAAAATATTATGAAATATTAAAATTGAATATTCAAATATCTCATAACTCATTACTCATCCACCAATAAAACTTTTTAAATTTTCAAATTTGTTTATATTTTATATTGCAGCTTTTCCAGAAGCAGCGGGGTTGGTGGGAGATGCAAAGTCAATTAATGGAGATTTAATCAAACTCGATAATTTTAATTTAAGTTTAATAATATTTTTAAAAATTATGTAATATGTTAAAATTATATTGATTTAGAATGTAATAACTTAAATTGATAAAAACTTGAAATTTTGATTTCAATTGTGATAGGGGGTACATTGGTCAATGATCAATTTTGGGATTGGTAGGTCCTTTGTTATCTATACACCAAGGAAAGTAGGTGGGGGGAAATTGAGATGCCACTAGCCAGTTACCACTAACTAACTCATCATTTTATCTTTTTATTTTTATTTTTTTATTTTGTGTCTGATATTCATAATGGAGTTATAATACTTAATGTTTTATATGGAGAAAAATATTTATAAGTAGGGATTTTTTTTATACATAAAATTTGAATTCGAAACTTTTAATTAAAGGAAAAACAATTTCATCTACTGCATCAGATCTTTTGATGTTTTTACAACTCAAACTTGGCAAAATCCTCACATTGCTCTTCAATTTAAATTTGCCATTTCTTAAAGCATAAGGACGAAATAGAAAATGCATTAAACATGATTTCCTCTGTACAAAGGAAGGAAATATTAGGGAGAGAATAACAAAAGTAATTGAACTTTATCAATAAAGTAGAAATTTACGTAATTTAACTTGCTAAGTTACTAAATAATTTTTTACAAGCGAAATTCAAATACTTTTACGAATTCTACTTGTGTCGCACTATATGTTTTTTCAGTGAAATCATAATTTCTATCCATAAAAATTTTCAGAATTCAAGGAAAATTAATTGTATTTTCTTAATGTAATGATTAAGTTTCACCAATAAAGTTTGGCAAGTGATGTTCTTGCTTTTGTTGATAGTTGCTTGGCACTTTCCAGCATTTAAAATGAACTTTTCACCAACCTCCAAATAAAGGTTAGGAAGAGTAGTTACGACCACGATATAAAAAGTAAAGGAAAACATAAATTTAATATAGTCAAACATATCACAAAATTCAGCGTAAAGGGTGAAAAATACATTTACATTATTTATTTTTTGAGTTCTGAATTATTTTAGTGTGTGAGCTTTGTATTGAACTATTATCAAATATTTATCAATACACATATTAACAGTTAGTTATTTGCTTTTCGTGAATAACAGTCGAGTCGAATCGAATCGAATGGAAAAGTATACTTCTCCTGTGTGGGCTGGACCATTGAACCGCTTGTTCTAGTCCCGAACCGAGACCAGAATTTTTGGGCCTCGTTGTATAGCCCAAATATTTACAGCCCAATATCGTGACCCGAAATAAGAAAGAAGCGAGTACACTCTCAGCACAGCTCCAAGCCATCAATGGAGAAAAATTCTTCAGTCGGTAAACCATGGAGTCATCATCCTCTTCACCATCACCATCATCATCACTTTCAGATATTACATAATTGTCCGTTACATAGCTACATGTTACAGCGCAATAAACATGTACCAACATGCCCACTTTTCACTCCTCCTCCGTTGCCGCAAAACCCTGAACAAAATACACCGGCGGCTTTATTGCTGGACGATTTGAATATGCAGATTTCTGAGCCTAATTTCAGTTTTACTGACTCAAGGTGACTTTTCACTCTGCTTTCCTTGTGCTGTGATTGAAATTGGGTTAAGTTGGAGATTGTATTTTCTGATTATGCTTGTAAAGTAGTTGTTGCTACACATTGTAATTGGATTTTTTGATTTGCTGATTATATAAAAATTACATTCCTATTTGTTGATTATAGTTTTGTTCCTTGGTGTTTTTACCTTCTTTTTAATCATGATTTTCTGTAGAACACTAGTTTAAACATCGGCACTACTGATTACTGAATTTCTGATTTTATTAGAGGCTAGAAGTTTCTTTGGAATCACCCAAAAGTGTGGCCCAGGGGTTACTGAAGTTGGTAGAGAACTTAATAGTGAACTTTTTCATCTGTCCTAGTTTACTTGGTGGTGGTGGAAGGTTACTAATATCCCATAGAATTCGTCGAGATTTGGTCCAAATGCTAGGGTTATTAAAAAATGAAGTTTCTTTGGGCTGAGTGTCCATCAAAGACAACCTCTCAACGATCTGCTTGTTTTTGAATAAAGAGTGTGAAAGCGTGGAATTTATTTTTTCCACATTGGGAGTTCTTCTCACAGTGTATGGGAATTGGAAAGTACCAATCTATTGCATCCATAATTGAACGTGGTCCAATGATGGTGATGGTATATGCATAATTTATGTATTTATTTACCATCCAATTTTATCCTGTTCCTCTGTGTATTTAATTGTCTAGTATACTTAAAACAAGGACTTGCCCGCCGAGAATGCACCTCAGCCATCAAGGTGCAGGATATCAGCTTACAGTGGTGCACTGTTTTGTGTTTTTGCCCTCAGTAGGTGCAGCAATAATTGGATATGTTAAACAACATTCAGTAATTACCTTATTCTGCTTACGTGACCAGAATGATTATCCCTGGCCGATTGGTCTACATCCATCCTTGAATCTCATGGGGTATTGTTTACTTCCCTTCCGTTCTTGTAAATGTCATCTGTGATCCGCCAGGTGTTTCTGCACCCAAAAGTGAACGGAAACAAAGGATTTCCATCAAGAAATTGAGGAAAGATGTTTTTTTTTTTCATTTTTGCTCAGGAGGAAATATGTTTTTTTTTTCATTTTTGCTCAGGAGGAAATATGTTTTTTTTTTCATTTTTGCTCAGGAGGAAATATGTTATAAATAGTTTGTGGAGATCCACAATGACAACATAAGAGACTTTAGGCACATCAACTGCCTCATCCTGCAACATACATCACATCTCTGCCTTCACACCGAGTGTTGGTGGATGATAGTTGAATGGTTGATCTTGTCTGTTTGTTGTAATGCTACGTCCGATTGAAACATGAAGCAGGAAATAACTATATTGGGTTCAAATAAATAGCAGGAAATAAATGTAGATTATATTGAAAGCTTAAGAGAATTTCGATGGACCACTTGGACCACTTGCTTATAGAATCCGGAGAAGGATACAGAATCAGAGACTTGAATATAAAGTTTCTGGAATCAAGTAGGCGTTGTAGACGAAATTGAACCTAGAACGTCACTGGCATAATTCCTTTTTGGTATACATGTGAAGCTGTGTGTTACCTTTACGTTAGAGCTGTCAATCTTAAGGCTCTTTCGTCCTGTAGATTATGACTTTTGTGTATGTTTTCATCTGAAGAATGATGCAAAATGAAGGTCAGGAAGATGAAGAGGAGGAGCCTATTTTTGTCCTTACAGATGAATGGAGAGATTTCTTTGCCAAATCCGAAGCTAAAAGGAGACAAGGTATTTTCAGCATTCCCTTAACTGTACAACTTTTGCTCGAGGCATAGTGGACTAATGTGTTTGATTGGCTTGCAGCAAAAAAACATGCCAAGAAGCAAGGCACGAGTAAGATCAAAGATGGGAACACACCAGCATTGGAGGATCAATTGCAACGCGAAGAATGAATCTGCTCATGAAATGTGTCTGAGAATGTGCTTAGGAAGCCCAAAGCTGATGTAATTTGCATTTTTCGTGACATTCTTGCTTCATGTATCGCTCGTATGTCTTGTTAGTTGTAGTTGCTATTGTTTTCATCCCAGAGCTATCTGCAAATTTCTGCTTAGCTTTCAATCACCCACTATATAAAACATAATAGAATGGCCGAGCCAACTCTTCCCAACTATTTTATATTTTCACTATCATATAACTTCTTTTATCTTTTAAGTTGTTCTACTGGATCCTTGGTCTTTATCCATTCCTGGTGAAAAAATGGGATCACTTCTTATGGACTCATTGAGAATGATTCTGATCTAGTTCATAGCTTATTAGAAGTAGAGGGCACTCTAGTGGGATCTTCACGGACAAAGTTTTGATAATGATCAAGTGATATTGCTACTCAGATCTTTGGTCTTTATCCATTTCTGATGGAAAAAATTAAATACTCATTGAGAATGGTTCTGATCTAGTTTATGGCCTATTAGAAGTAAAAGGCTTCATGGACAAAAAAAATATTGTAGTCAATTTTGATAATAATCGAGTGACCTTGCTTTTCAACCCGGACCGAAGGATCTCTTAGATATGATGCAAAAGGGCTCTTGTGTCTATCGTTGATCAGAAAATTCTCCATGAAAAATATGAATCGCAGTTTCACGAAGGAGAGGGAGAAGGAGCCCTTGATCCACAAGAGAATTTATTCAATCACATAGTTTGAGTTCCTGGAATATGACACCCTTGGGGCTTTCTATTTGATTGTATCAAAAGGCCCAATGAGTTGAGAGTTCGGTCTGGAGCTACGTGCTTGTGATGAATAAGGTGCATAGAATTAGTTTTCAACTTCACCATTCCTTTCGGGGAAATACAATTTGAGATGAAAATAGGAGCTTCTGTTCACAAATGTAAATAGGAGCTTCTGTTCACAAATGTGAAAAATGCCAACTAATCCGTATGATTTGGAAACATGACACTGGAAATCTC